>ML427579.1:0-55687 GCA_005239525.1 Nicotiana knightiana
AGGACGAGCAAGAGTCTAAGTGTGGGGTATTGATGTGTGGCTAGAATTCGTGATTTTAAGAATAATGTCCCTCGCATTTTATGAGCTTTAATGATAAAATACACGTCGTATGTGCCTAATAAGGTTTATTTTATGTGTAGGTGAATTGAAATTGGAAACGGGGCTAAACGGATGCAAATACGTCGAAGAATACGCGAGAGGGGACACCCGGGGGATAGCCGGGCGCCAAGCCAAACAGCCTGGGGCAGCCTGGCGTTACNTCTATCTAATTGCTAAGGGCCGAGTTTGGCAAATGATGAAAAGAAACGTGTGGATTGATTTAATTGAGGTTAACAGTGATGGAAACACCATACATGAAATTACTGTTTTGTAAGGATTATAGTGCCTTGATTTCATATAGTGGTTGGTTGATATGAATGTATGTACTTGATGATGAATATACATGTGATAAAATTGGTGGTTGTTGTTACTATCAAATGTGATTGTACGGTGGGATCAGGTTGCTCGCTGCAACATGAAGTAATAAGGGTGGAGAGGTAATAAGAGTGAACTGTGATTGTACGGTGGGATCGGGTTGTGCGCCACAACACGAAGTAATAAGGGTGAGATAAGAATGTATGATGGTATCGGGTTGCGCGCCGCAGCAGATGAGCAATTTAAATGAGTAACTTTGGAATCTTAATTCGTAATTTTCTGTATAGCTGTGTGGTACTTGTGTGGTTACCCTGTATGTTTTCTAATTGTGTTCATACATGCTAGTACTATTCAACGGTACTAACGTTCCATTTGCCAGGGGCGCTACATCTTTTATATGGATGTAGGTAGTTCCACAACAGGTAGCTCAGACCGCCGATAGTGGTTATTTCCCATCATATCTTCAGCAAATCCGGTGAGCCCCATTTCCTCTCGGGGCCGTGGGTAGTCTATATCATCTCTTTTGTATATGCTAGGTCTTCTAAGGTATGGTTGGGGCTTTGTTGCCCGCAAGTATTGTGTAAACCATTATTACTCTTAGAGCGTCCGTAGACATGATGTGGGTTGTACATATATGTATTTTGGGCAATAATACATATATGTATTTTGGGCAGTATTCGTCGTCCGAATCGGAATTATTGTGTGTTTTGTGATTATACAATGTTGAAATGATAAAGGATGAAATGAACTCAAGTAGTAGATTCATGCTTGAACTCTAAATTGTTAATTCATTTTGAATAATGTATATTGTAAACAGGGGGTAACGCGTTGGCATGAAAGGCAATCCAGGTCCGGTTGACCGGGATCATCTGGTTGGGCTCGGTCTCGTTCGTCGGTTTTGGGGTGTGAGAAACTTGGTATCAAAGCCTATGGTTTTAAAAGTGTCCTAGGATGTCTTGGAGCCGTGTCTAGTAGATCCCTTCTTATCGGTCTGTTGTCGACCACATCTGTGATTAGGGGGCTGCATGGACATTTAGGAAATTACTCTATATCGTGCGACTAAGTTGAAGGTGAGAACATCCTTATCTAACTCGTGCATTGTCCCAATTTTCAGTAAATGGCACCCACGAAGAGAGCTCGACTCGGCCAAGAGGACAATGCTACCCCAGGAGTGGCAACAAATTCTCCAGCTGGTGGTGCAGATGTGAATGATTCCCATGCCACAAGCCATCCCGAATCCTTCACTCCAGGCCAGGCTATTCCTGTTCCTGCTCTGGTGGAGGGTGTTGAAATCCTTTCCGCTGATGTTCGTGATCTTTCCTCAGTCCCAGCTTCCGGTCCTGGTATTTTTTGTGGGGACCTCAGGGGAGCTATTCAGATGACGACTCAGTTGGTGGCCTCCCAAGCCCAAAGATCTCATGCTGCCCTTGTGACCTCTAGCGAGCTAGGGGATTCTTCAGGTTCAAGAGTAAACCAGTTTTTGCGGTTAGCCCCTCCAGAGTTCACAGGCATCGACCCAGAGGCAGATCCTCAGGACTTTATAGATGAAATGTACAAGGCTCTCCGGGTTATGAAGGCTACAGAGACAGAAGGGGTTGAGTTGGCTTCCTATCGGATAAAGGGAGTCGCGTATTCGTGGTTTGAGATGTGGGAGGGTTCCCGTGGGAGGGGGGAGCCCTCCGGCAAAGTGGGATGAGTTTGTTGATGCCTTCATGGATCATTTCTTGCATGCCGAGACTATGGCAGCCCGTACTGTGGAGTTTTGAGGTCCTTAAGCAGGGAAACATGAGTGTGTGGGAGTACCACATGGAGTTCGTGCGCCTGTTCAAATATTCCATCCACATGATGCCGACTATGGAGGCTAGAGTTCGACGGTTTGTTCAGGACCTTGGTCCCTTGATTGTTAATGAAGGTGATACAGCTACCTTGCATTTAGATATAAATTATGGAAAGATCGTGGGATTCCCCCAGGCTACAGAGGCTCGGATGTTGAGGATAAGGATGGAGAGAGAAAGTGGTAGTAAGACTCGGTCAGCGGGCAACCCTGGGAGTTCAGTTGCAGGGTGGAGATCAGCCCTTGAGAGAGGGTCATCAGGGCCATCCCAGTCCTATGCTCAGTCCTCATCCAGTGCCCCGCCATCAGGGCACGGTTATCAGTAGGGAGGTTGCTTTGGACCAGGTTCAGATAGCAGGAGGTTCCATCAGTCAGGTCGGTCATGTGGAAGGGTCCAGTACCAGCGGAAGACCCCATGCCCCAAGTGTCGGAGGTTTCATTTCGAGCCTTGTTACTTGGATATATCGGTGTGCTATAGATGCGGAGAGAGAGTCCATATCCTACGAGACTGCCGCGCACCCAGTCAGGGCGCGGGTAGGGGCACTGCTCAGCCATCCAGCTCTTCAACGACTACATCTTTAGCACGCCCTCCAGCTCTAGCAGGGCGCGATGCAGTTAGGGTGGAGCATGGGGTTGAGGGGGACCCAGTCGGTTCTATGCATTGCGTGGTCGCCAGAATGCCTTGGCTTCTACAGATGTTGTCACAAGTATTTTGACTGTCCAAATGCATGATGTTTATACTCTTATTGATCCCAGATCTTCCTTGTCATATGTTACTCCATTTATTTCTTCATGTTTTGGGATGGAACCCGAACAGCTTCATGAGCCATAATCTGTGTCATCTCCGGTTGGTAATTCTATTACGGCCGCGTGAGTCTATAGGAATTGTGTTGTCACGGTGTGTGGTCGGGAGACCACGGTCGATCTTATTGAGCTAGAAATGGTGGATTTTCACGTTATCATAGGAATGGATTGGCTCTACTCGTGCTTTGCTAAACTCGATTGCTGAACCAGAATTGTGAGGCTTGAGTTTCCTAACAAACGAGTTATTAAATGGAAGGGGAATGATGTTGTGTTGATGGGTAGGTTTATTTCCTACCTTAAGGCCTAAAAAATGACCAGGAAGGGGTGTATCTACCATTTGGTCCGGGTTGCGGACACCACTTCAAAGGTGCCTGCTCACGAGTATCTAGAAGTATTTTCGGATGAGCTTCCTGGAGTTCCGCCAGATAGAGAGGTTGAATTCGGGATTGATGTATTGCCAGACATGCAACCAATATCTATTCCACCCTACAGGATGGCGCCAGCTGAATTGGGAGAGTTAAAAGAACAATTGAAAGTTCTATTGGAAAAGGGTTTCATTCTGCCAAGTATGTCGCCTTGTGGCGCACTAGTTCTTTTTGTCAAGAAGAAGGATGGATTGCTCCGGATGTATATTGATTATCGCCAGCTCAACAAGGTCACTATAAAAAACAAATATCAACTGCCTCGGAGAGATTATTTGTTCGACCAATTGCAAGGTGCTAGTTTTTTCTCAAAGATTGATTTACGGTTCGGGTATCATCAATTGAATACCAGGGAGCAGGATATTCCTAAGACCGCCTTCAGGACTTGTTATGGGCACTTCAAATTTCTGGTAATGTCTTTTGGGCTAACCAATGCCCCAACAACTTTTATGGACCTTATGAATCGGGTTTTCAAACTGTTTCTAGACTCCTTCGTGATCGTCTTGATTGACAACATCCTTGTTTATTCGCGGAGTCACGAAGATCATGATAATCACCTCGGGCCAATTTTGTAGACTCTTCACCAGCACCAGTTGTATGCGAAGTTTTTAAAATGTTAGTTTTGGCTAGAATCAGTCACCTTTTTGGGCCATGTTGTTTCCAGGGAAGGGATTCGGGTTGATCCCCAAAAGATTGCAGCAATAAACGATTGGTCTAGACCGACGAACCCAACAGAGATTCGCAGTTTCTTCGGTCTAGCTGGATATTATCGAAGATTTTTGGAAGGATTCTATACTCTTGCCTCCCCACTGGCTAAGTTGACGCAGAAAGCAGTAAAGTTCAAGTGGTCCGATGCTTGTGAAAAGAATTTTCAGGAATTGAAACTAAGATTGACCTCGGCGCCGGTTTTGACCTTGCTAGAGGGTACCAAGGGATTTGTTGTTTATTGTGATGCTTCAAGGCAACTCAAGAATCACGAGAAGAATTATCCGACGCATAATTTGGAGCTCGCATCGGTTGTGTTTGCACTAAAAATATGGCGGCATTATCTTTAGGGGGTCCATGTGGATGTGTCCTCAGACCACAAGAGTCTTCAGTATTTATTCAAACAAAAGGATTTGAACTTAAGGCTGTAGAGGTGAATAAAATTGCTCAACGATTATGATATGAATATTTTGTACCATCCAGGAAAGACTAATGTAGTAGCCGACACTCTTAGTCGGAAATCCATGGGTAACTTGGCTCATTTGGAAGCAGGTCAGAGGCCTTTGGCTCGGGAGGTTTATCAGTTGGCCGGTCTAGGAGTATGTATTTCGGCCTCAGATGAAGGGAATGTCGTGTTGCGTAAGGAAGTGGAGTCTTCGCTTGTAGCGGAAGTCAAGGTAAAACAATTCAGGGATCCAGCTTTGGCATAGTTGAAGGAAGCAATTCTTAATCATAAGACTACAACATTTTCACTCGGCAATGATGACGGTGTTTTGCGGTGCCAAGCAAGACGATGTGTTTCGGACGTGGATGATCTTCGAGAAAGGGTAATGGTAGAGGCTCACAATTCCAGGTATTCAGTACACCCAGGTTCTACAAAGATGTATCATGATCTCAAAGAGATTTATTGGTCGAATGGCATGAAGAGGGGTGTGGAGAACTTTATGGCTAGCTGTCCGAATTGTCAGCAAGTGAAGGCCGAGCTTCAGAGGCTTGGTGGGTTGATGCAGCTTATGGAAATACCAATATGGAAATGGGAGATAATCAATATGGACTTTGTGGTAGGGTTACCCCGCACTCGGCGCAAGTTCGACTAAATTTGGGTGATTGTGGATTGACTCACGAAATCAGCTCACTTCTTGCCAGTCAAGTCCACCGATACTGCAGAACAGTACGCTCAGTTGTATATCAAGGAAATAGTTAAGCTCCATGGAACTCCAGTTTCTATTATCTCGGATCGAGGGGTCCAATTCACAACAAACTTTTGGAGGAAATTTCAGCAGGGTTTGGGTACTCAGGTAAATCTCAGCACCGCTTTCCACCAGACAGGCGGTCAAGCGGAGTGGACTATTCAAACGCTCAAAGATATGTTGCGAGCTTGTGTTTTAGATTTCAAGGGTAGCTGGGATGATCACTTGACGCTTATAGAGTTTGCTTACAATAACAGCTTCCATGCTAGTATTCAGATGCGCCCATTTCAGGCATTGTACGGAAGAAGGTGCAGGTCTCCGATTGGATGGTTTGAAGTTGGTGAAGCAGAATTGCTAGGGCCGGATCTCGTTCAGCATGCTATGGAAAAAGTTAGAGTCATTCAAGAGAGGATGAAAGTTGCTCAGAGTCGCCAGAAATCCTATGCGGACGTTCGTCGTAGGGATTTGGAGTTTCAAGTAGATGATTGGGTGTTCTTGAAGATATCCCCCATGAAGGGAGTAATGCGGGTTAGGAAGAAAGGGAAATTGAGCCCTAGGTATGTCGGGTCGTATTGGATCGCTGAAAGGATAGGACATGTGGCTTATAGACTGGAATCGTCCCCTGAAATGTCATTAGTTCACTCGATGTTTCATGTGTCCATTTTGAAGAAGGTGATTGGGGATCCATCCGCCATTGTGCCGGGTGAGACGGTTTAAACTAAAGAAGGATTGTCATATTAAGAGGTTCAAGTCGTTATTCTTGATAGGCAGGTCCGTAGATTGTTGAACAGAGAGATTGCTTCTGTTAAAGTGTTATGGCGAAGTCAACAAGTCGAGGAAGCCTCATGGGAAGCGGAAAATTAAATGAAATAGAAATACCCTCATTTGTTTGAATATGTCCGGTAATGGTTTGAAAATTTTCATCCCTAAGAAGTTATATATTGTGTCAAATTTTGTGCAAAAGCACCCCATTTTCCCCTTAAACTGCCCTACTATTGTAACTTCTCAAGTTGTGCCATATTTGTGTATGTTGTAATTATTTGGGTAATGTGAAACTCCTTGAAGTAAGATAAATTACGAGCAATTCATGTGATAGTTAAATGATATGCAAGTTTGTGGTGTTAACTGAAATAGGTATAGCACGTTGGAGTAATTGAATTGCATACGACTTGTTGAGGTAACCCAATTATATGCGAATTAATTGAGTGACTGTAATGTGTGGAATTGGTTAAACATGTATTTCGGGGACTCTCTAACAGGTGGATAGGCCTATATTCAAAGGAAACTCTTGCGAAATTTCCAGAAATAATCTGAGTTAGTGAAAATTTGGGGGTTGGTTTATTTTGTGTTTTTTAAGTAGGGGAGAATGTAAAGACCCGTAAAAATTTCATGGCAAAAAAATAATTCCCAAATAGGTCCCCGTGATGATATAACTGTAGAAATTCTTAAAAAGGACCCTTCTTGAGTAAGAAGTACCCCGGGACTCAAAAGATAAAATTTTCCAAATTTGCGAAGGTCTGCAGTCCACTATGCGATCGCAGATCAGGTATGCGGACCGCATAGTGGTCGCATACTTGGATAGTTGCTGTCCATTTTGAGGACATCTATGTGGCCTAGAATGCGATCGCATGTCACGAATGCGGGTCGCATAGTTGTCGCATTCTTGCACCTCCATTTATACAAAGGAGGTTATGCGACGCACTATGCGATCGCATAACAATTATGCGGACCGCATAGTGGTCGCATACCTGGGCAGTCCGGTTTCGTTTTTGGCCCATTTTGAGGGCCACTTATGTGACAAGAATGCGGATCGCATAGCAGGAATGCAATCCCATTACTTACCATATTTCTGCTTCAGGACTCCTAAAATTCTAATTTTATATCCGACCCCCACTTCATTAAAACACTTACCCCTTCCATTTTAACCATTTTCTGAACAAAATAGATAGTTCTTGAGAGAGAAGGTTTCATCTTCACCAAAGAAAAAACAATTGATTATTCACTATCACACGCGCCTGGAAGTTATTGAGTAACTGTCATCTTCTTCACCATAAGAGGTAAGTCTTCACCCCATTTCCCCAAATTCTCAGGTTTTGATTAAAAATGGCACACGCGGAAATTGATTCTAGAAGATAAAAGCCGATACCTTGCATGCATGTAAGTTAAACTCTATAATCTAGTAAGGGGAAATGAGTTTGGGTAATTATTCACAAAAAGGGGGTTAGTAATCTAAGGGGTCACATAGCGTTCGATAAAATGCCTAAATGACTTCAAATTATGTTTATGGTTCCTAAATCTAAGTGAAATATGTAACATTGTGGAATACATTGACGGTGCTAGACAGTCCGATGATTTGTGATAAAAAAATTAAAGGGGAATTCTGATTCAAGGTATGTATGGCTAACTTTAATCTTTGTAGAGTTACCTTGTTGGTGTCCGAGCACACGGTATGAAATTCTTGCTTGAGCATATGTGAATTGATTGTACTTTTGTGTCGAGGGGTACGAGTTCATTCTCTAATTTTTCTTAAGTCGATTACAATGCTCATTGAGATTATGAAGGGTGATTTCTTGTGCTTATCCTATCATGTGGAAGGTTCGTTAAACGTTCAAATATGTCGATATGGCAGTATGTGCTACCAAATGAAAGAATGTTAACGTACCCTAATGTGGGAATGTATCTAATTGCTAAGGGCCGAGTGTGGCAAATGATGATAAGAAACTGTGGATTGATTTAATTGAGTTAAATAGTGATGGCAACACCATAGGTGAAACTACTGTTTGGTAAGGATTATTGTGCCTTGGTTTCATGAAGTTGGTGGTTGATATGAACTTATGTTCTTGATGATGAAGATCGCTGTGATAAAATTGTTGGTTGTTGTTACCATCAAATGTTATTGTACGGTGGGATCGGGTTGTGCGCCACAACACAAAATAATAAGGGTGAACTGTGATTGTACGGTGGGATTGGGTTGCGCACCGCAACACGAAGTAATAAGGGTGAGATGAGAATGTATGGTAGGATCGGGTTGCACGCCGCAACAGATGAGAAATTGAAATGAGTAACTGTGGAATCTTCATTTGTGATTTTCTATATATTTGTGTGGTACTTGTGCTATTACCCTGGTTGTTTTCTAATTGTGTACTATTTGATTCTACTTAGAATAAAATGTGTTAATATATGCTAATAATATTCAACGGTACTAACGTCCCTTTTTCCGGGGGCGCTACATCTTTTATATGGATGTAGGTGGTTCCACAGCAGGTAGCTCAGACCGTCAATAGTGGTGATTCACTTTCATACCTTCAGCAGATCCGGTGAGCCCCGTTTCCTCTCGGGGCCGTGTGTAGTCTATATCATATATTTTGTATTTGTTATGTACTCTAAGGTATAGCCGGGGCCTTGTTGCCGGCAAGTATTGTGTAAATGCTTAGTACTCTTAGAGGCTCCGTAGACATGATTTGCGTTGTACATATATGTATTTTGGCTAGTAACTGTGTTTACTAGTAATCTTGGTCCGAATCGGAATGACTGTATGTTTTGTGATTATCAAATGTTGAAATGATAAAGGATGAAATGAATTGAAGTTGTAGATTCATCCTTAAACTCTAAATTGCTAATTCACGTGGAACAATGTATATTGTAAACACGGGATAACGCGTTGGGCAGGAAAGGCAATCTAGGTCCTCTTAACTAGGATCATCCGGTTGGGCGCTGGTCTCGTTCCTCGATTTTGGGGCGTGACATTCATTTTTGAATCCCTACATATCAAAGAGAGCTTCAACAAAAATGTTGATTTAAAATAGCAATGTAATAGGTTCAAATGTTTCATACGACGACTACTTAATACTATAGCAAAATGGGATTTGCGATTCTAAGGGAGTACGGTGCAATTCTTCCCAAGAATATCTGACAGATTTTTCGCTAATTCGGTCCTCCATTATGTGATCTGTCGCAATTGACGTGTATTAGAGTGGTTTTCAAGAGAATCTACTCAGGCATGTTAAGTCTATCCCTTATTTCTTTTTGCATGATCTTTATGACATGAACGAAACGAGAAAATTCACAATTTCCATAAATGACTATATTAATAGAAGTATCAGAGGTGCCTATGTTCTTGAATTCCCATGTGTCTTATTATTACATTATATGTTCATGCGTCTCAGAAAAATACGCAAGTTGAAAAAAGTTTACTTCATGATATTACTCAAAGTCATAATGGTCTTATGACATTTAAAGAGATTTTATTGACGTATTTTTAATGCATTGCATTCATGTACATTGACCCAGGACCAGATGGCGTTATATATGCACCACCACTTGATCAGCTGGTATACATTGATGATTTTCCCAAAGTGGCCGAGATGATATGATGGGATGCCCTTAGAGGCTTGATTATGTTATGAACACATGTACCTATGAGCGACATGACATTCATATGCATGTGCATGAAATATGAGTATTTGATGATATACATAGATATTCAGACTTATATGTCGAGTCTTTTACTTTGCGTTTCTCTGATGTCTATTATTTATAGTTTTTCATTCCTTACATACTCGGTACATTATTCATACGGATGTTTCTTTTGCCCGGGGATGCTGCGTTTCATGCCCGCAGGTCTCGACAGACAAGTCGAGAGTCCCCCAAGTAGGCTATCAGCTCACTGGAAGATGTTAGTGCTCCATTTGATCCGGAGTCGCTTATTTTGGTCAGTACGAGTCGGTCACGTATTAATTGGTATGGCGGGACAGACCTATATGGTATTTATCTACTCTTAGAGGCTTGTAGACACATGTCATGTACGTAATAGATGGTATGGCCTTGTCGGCCTATGTTTAGTATATGAGTGATCATTTTGGTCTTATAGACCCATATGTTTTACGTATAAGTTGGTATTACCTGTTTTATTCTAGTTATCCTACGGCCACCTTTCCGTCTCATTTACCTATGATAGCATGATACGAAAAGATACATTATATTGGTACTCGGTTGAGTAAGGTACCGGGTGCCCGTCGCGGCCCATCAATTTGGTTTGTGACAAAATTGGTATCCGAGCAGTTCTGTCCTAGGAAATCTACAAGTCGTGTCTAGTAGAGTCTTGTTAATGGGTGTGTCGTGCACCATACTTATAAGCAGGAGGCTACATGGCATTTAAGGTTGTCACTTTTTCTTCTTCATCTAGGTTGTGTGGTAGAGCTCTTTCGTAAGAACACAATTTCCCAAACTCTATCTGATTCATAATACGACGATGCCTACATATAGAAATAAGATTGGTAAGTGATTTCTTTCAGCTATGGAAGAGTTTAGTGAGAAGAACTCACTTTTTGCATCATGCTTATGATGGATAAATATGAGACATTCAGTAGATCATGTGTATATAAGATGTGTAAGCTTCTTGATAAGGATCAATAAGGCAATAATGCCTATCCACTCTTATGGTAAAAATCAATGAAAGAATCAGAAGGTACTAGTTTAAACAAGTAAAACAAGCAAGGTGAAGAGGGGTACGAAGTACCTTGTTAGTCGAGATGAACGTTATCTACAATTCAACCATAGAAAGATAAGAATTTTGAGTTACCTTCAATGGTAACATAGGTATGTAAAATTTGCCACACACATCTCATTTTTTTGGTAAATAAAGATATTGTACGAGTGTTACAAAAATAAAAGAGAGTACCACTGGGAAGTCAGTCAAAATATTATTTTAGAAGGAACCCTACAAGCACAAGGGCATGGAGATAAGTAACTATGATAATTATAGTCGAGGAAGAACATCAAAAACGATATGATAAGCTCGCAGCTTTATAAGAGTCAGAAGGTCTCCCTAAGTACTATAACGAAAGACTGCCTGAGGAAATAAGGAAGAAGGCTTCAATCTATGCATATCAACCTAAAATTGAAATGGTCGTGTAATAATAGTCTCACAACAACATTGTATGCAGTCCATAAGAAAGTGGCACCTACCATGGCTAATGAACGGGAAAAAAAAATCAAAAGGTAATATTCAAGGTCATATGGGTTGTATGGACTTCCAATACGCTTGGGTTCTAAGATAAGCCAAGTATTCATGCAACAAGTTGCAGAACGTCCAGCAAAAACAATTTCTTTCATTTAAAGAATGTTAAGAAGGAACGACGGGAATTATTCAATCATTGATCCAGGGATAACTACATTATGAACGCACTTATGATTTTGGAGTATTATCCATGCATCATATATATTGACATTCATACAGCCGTAGAAGACTTCGGTATAAGTTAAAAGAAAGAATTGAGTCCAACTCATAGACAAAAGATTTAATTTTTAGAAGATTGTATCATGCATATTTCATAGCGTCCATGAAGCGCTAAAGTAAATAACTAATACCATGAGGTGCAAATCGGAAGATAGCTTAAGCCTACATAAATGCTTACCAGAAGGAAGAGGAGACTAAAATGTTACATCAACTATGTAAATCAGGAGTCTGATTATTGGACCTAGAAAATTATAGACCTCGTGATTGAGAACATTCCAAGATCACTCTTAAATATCAGAGGTACAAGAGAGATAGTACAGTATCCATATTCTAACGGCTCTACGATAAAGCCAATTAGAAGTTCCCCAACTATTACACCCCATATTTTCGTATGTGAAAGTACGCCATAAATAAATTGATGAAAGATCGAAAATGAGATGTTACATCCTGAATTTTCGCATGTTAAAGTTTCATCGTAAATTTGGGAATAAGATTATTTTGGGATAATAAGTATTACGCTATTTCAAACAAGTGACAAATAAATTTGTGAAGGTGAAAGGGTAAGCAAATCGAAGATGATGAATTTCGTCTAAGTTTGACAATTTGGGATAAAATAAAGTCTGAGCCATAATACCTAGTATTTACGGACAAGTTCCATACAAGGTACCTTTGACCATAATATATGTAATTTGAGATAATTCTTAATTATATGGATAATAGATTAATGGTGGGGATAATTATGATTAAGTGGGTAAGGATCCTTGTTGGGCTGCCACGTGGCATTAAGCTAAGCCAAAGTGGAACCGATATGAATGATAAGTCATAAGACGCAACAAGCCTTGTCTATACGCGAAAGGTTCTTTGGATAAATACCTTGATTTGGCTTATTTAGTAGAAATATAACATGGAGAACTAGACCATCAAAGTTATGGCATGATTTGGATAATTAGTGGTAATATAACTTGGTTTGGATGATGATTTATGGAATGATTTCCACTTTAGAACTTGACCAGAACAGTTGGAAACTTCACAATTCAATAAAGCGTGAAATTTGCGATTCTAAGAGAGTACGGTGCAATCTTTCCCAAAAATATCATACGGATTTTTTCCTACTTCGATCCGTCGTTATGTATTGTTGCAATTGGCGTATGTTAAAGGGATTTCCAATGAGAATTGGCTCAGGTATGTTATGGCTATCCGTTCTTCTTTTTAGCATGATCTATACGACACAAACAAAATGAGCAAATGCACAATTTCCATAAATGACTCTATTCATAGAAATACTAGAGATACTTATGTTCTTGATTCCCCATGTGTCATATTATACTATCATTTGTTCATGGGTCTCATAAAATACGTAACTTGATAAAGTTTATTTCATGATATTACTCAAAGGCATAATGGTCTTATGACATTCCAATAGATTTTATTGACATACTTCTCATGCATTGTATTCATTTATACATGTACATTGACCCATGACTAGATGACATTATATATGTGTATATGTATGTATATATATGGGATATGGGATGAGGGATATGGGAAAAGGTTATGGTGTTATATACACATCACCACCTGACCAGCTGGTATTCATTGACGATTTGCCCACAGTGGCTGAGAAGATATAGTGGGATGCCCTCAGAGTCTTGATGATGTTATGAATGCATATACCTATGCATGGTATGACATTTATAGGCATATGCATGACATTATAAATATGAAATAATTTATAGAGCTATTCAGACATACATGTTAAGTATGTTACTCTATGTTTCTCATGTCTATTATTTACTGATTTTCATTCTTTGCATACTCGGTACATTATTTATACTGACGTCTCTTTGATGGGGGACGCTGCGTTTCATGCCCGCAGGTCCCGATAGACAAGTCAAGAGTCCTCCAAGTAGGCTATCAGCTCAGCGGAAGGTGTTGGGGCACTCCATTTGCTCCGGAGTTGCTTGTTTGGTCAGTATAATTTAGATGTATATTGTTTTGTTTGGCGGGGCTCTGTCCCGACCTTTATGACAATTATTTATTCTTAGAGGCTTATAGACAGATGACATGCATGTAATAGATTGTATGGCTTTGTCGGCATATGTTCAATGTACGAGTTGTTATTTTTGTCTTATAGGCCCATATGTATTATGTATAAGTTGGTATTACATGTTTTATTCTGCTGATCTCACGACAGCCTCTCTGGCTCAGTTAACTATGATAGTATGATATGAATGGATATGTTATGTTAGAACTCGGTTGAGTAAGGTACCGGGTGCCCATCACGGCCCATCGATTTGGGGTGTGACACCAACCTCATAAGAATTTAGTATGAAGCTCTCACGAGATTGTGTAAAGAGGTGCATGTATTATAATAGAAGTTCAAGGCGTGGATGTGAATTATACTTTTGTGAAGGGGAGGTCATGGAACATATAGAAGATGTGATGTGAGACTTTAAGGTAATTAAGGTAAATGTAAACAATGTACGAGATACTCAAAAGTAAAAGGTTGAGAATAATCCATACTTCTGATAGAGTTAGAGACGATGTGATGTCTCGCTTGATGTTCTAGAATAACATAAGGGAATCTATGGTGCAAACAAGTTGAAGGAAGGTTGAAAAAAATATAAATAGATACGTAGAGGTCGCAAGCTAAAGTATAGTAAAGAGACGAGGTTTTATGACAGGAGTAAGGATGACATTTGGGCCTTCGATGGAGTAATGACTTGAAGAGGATTTCATGAATTGTACATGAATAAATTACCCATGTAAGGTGAGTCAAAATAGGATGCTATAAAATCCGGTTATGGAACTATAGTATCGCCCCTAGGTGGATCAATCTAATTACTCCTGATGTCCCTGATGAGACCTGAGCCCTAGCGGCAATGTTATATAAGAGATCAAGTTATCATTGGTAGATGATAGATCAATACTAAGGTGAATCAACAGTGGATGGACAAAAGTCACAAAGCATGACGTGAGATTAGGCTGTTATTCTTAAGACGAACAAGTAACGAGGAAGCATTAAAGTACTTAGATTTATACATATTGGATAAGTAATGAAAGTAACCTAGAGTTCGATAGTATACCTCAGTAACGATAAATCGAAGTAAGAGTTATGGTATAGTATGACCTACCTACATGCAATAAAGTCATATGAATGGATAAGAAGATATATGAAATAAGGTATAACAATATTCATAAGTTCGACGTCGAGCTGATTATGAGAAAACCCATTTACGCCTTTGAAGGAGAGTTTTGGGAAGTACCGAGAGATGAACTTCAATATACCTACAGATTCCCAGAGGGAAATTTCATCAAGCTCCTAATATATTTGTAATATGAGGCATAGAGATTGGCTAAAAGCTAGAGGAAAGAGGAGAGAAGAGTCGCATAGGCGCACATACAATGAAAAAGTCGTACATGCTGCATGATAGAAAATATGCATCTCTAACCGTGGTAGAAACCATCAGGAACTATCTGAATCCCATTTGTACAACACCAAACCATCAGGACTGAATCCTTCTAACTCAACCAAGCTACGTAGGTCACCAAAACCCAAGAGCATTGCTAAGAAACACCTGAAAAAACTCATTAACTTATGAAAACCCAAAGAACTAATTGTATCCTTTATCATGCCGATCTGACCTACTACCAAGTTGTCCTATTTATCCAAGTTCCTTCTGACTTACCTACAAATTGGTACTTTTTTTGCCATAA
The DNA here is from genome assembly GCA_005239525.1 of Nicotiana knightiana. Taxonomy (NCBI): domain Eukaryota; kingdom Viridiplantae; phylum Streptophyta; class Magnoliopsida; order Solanales; family Solanaceae; genus Nicotiana; species Nicotiana knightiana. The sequence goes on from ML427579.1 coordinate 15,325, forward strand.
TACCATAATTCTCAACCCATACTCACCACACGAGACCCAAGCATAAAACCATATCGTTTGAGCCTCATAAGCCGCATAATACTCTCTCAAATATCCTCAAAAGTACCACATTAAAAATACTTGCCCTGAAAAGACTTCCTGGGAATCTAAAGCCATTAACTTCACCTTCCTGATACTGATATGTAGAATCCATGATAATGTAGAAATGCCACAAATATTGACATCCTCCAATGTAAATATCTGTTTTAGCCCAAGACACACCTTGAAGATTCCCAATTTCTATATTTAACCTTGAATATGTCAGAACCATTCTCGAGAGTCATCCACTCTGCTCAAACCTCAATTAGACTGATCAAACGGACCGAAATACATGTGCTCCATTAGCACTCCAACACCCCAGGAAGTAATCCAGACATACTCGAAGCAACAAGAAAATTCCTACATTGCACACACTACCCCATTTTACAATTACAACTCAACCATTCAATAGTAAAAAAATGCAATTACCCATAAAGTACATTACAAACTGTAGCCAAAATTTCCATTACTCGAGTCATCCCCGATCTCAACCCCTGTAACCCACAACTGATTCACCAGTACACCTCGAACCGAACCCAACACATCACATAATCGTGCAACAAACTTATGACTAGCAGAATCCCCCACTTGGCTCAAAGTCATAGATCAAAACAACCACTAACTAATAATGACCATACGCTAACACCGCCGCTATACCATAGTGAGATTCAATTAAATCTTTCATAAGCTCATATATAACTCAAACTATTTAATATCCCAAATCATCTACAACCTCATATTCACCATTGCAATATCTGTGCCAACTACCACAAGTGATCTAAACTCAAATTGCAACATATATCAATTACTGGTAAAAGAGAACTTGCTACAAAACTACATAAGGATCACACAACCTCAGGACACCCAGCGAGAAATAGCCCCGCCTGCTTAGCCTCAAACTGATCTCTATCTATACCCTTCCGAAACTCATAGCCATCACGCAATCCATTTTTCCTTCTGCATCTAAACACAACCAACGCCTACCCTCGAGGCATCGCAATACGCGGTATAAGAACCTGAAGATGATGGAAGAACTAACACTAGAGCTGTGTTCAAAGAAATCTTGAGCTTCTGGAAGCTCTATCCACACTCGTCTGACCACCTTTATACCCTCACTAGACACCACGTGCCCCAAGATTGCTACTGAACTGATCTGAAAATTCACACTTGTTTGCATATAGATTCTCCTCTCTGTATCCTTATAATGCCGTCCTCAAATACTGAGTATGCTACCCCTGGCCACGCGTATACACCAGGATTCCTTCAATGAATACAATAACAATGAGTGCTAATAAGGCTGGAATACAACGTAAATCAAATACATGAATGATATTGTGGCATTAGCCAGTCCAAAAGACACCACCAGGAACTCATAACACAATGGGGCGATCCGCTTCACTCCAGAACTAAACAATATGAGAGGTCTTCTAATACACTCACAACTCGAAGCCATATGCCAACTCGAGACATTAATGAAACACTCAATAGTTCTTTTCAAATTTCCACCCAATCCTATTGTCACAATAAAATAATTTGAACACACATCACAATCGAATCACACTCACCACATAATCATCCAGTCACAAAACCTCCACCGATAAGGACACAAACGGACATATAAGTCCCAAATGCACGGCTCACACAATCGAAATCTTAGCACTAAAGACACAATAAAATCAGGCCTCAAGTCCTCCATAATAGCCCGTTATCAACATGCTAAAATTCACATCTCGCACCCCACCAAGGAAATCACAAGTAGTCAATGCACAATTGATACCAAGCGCTCATGTGCGCATTCGAATACATGGAAGGAATTCGAGAGTTACACTTTTTGCTGAATAAAATTGATTCACATGACAAGGATTCAAGAATGTGAGATTTTCCTAAGGGTTTTGTACCCTCTTGAAGATAAGTATAGACGTCTATGTACTGATCCGCAAGACTCTACTAAACATGATCATGATCGGTGAGTCATATGTAACCTAGCGCTCTGATACCAACTTGTCACGACCCCAAAGCTAAACCAGTCGTGATGGTCCCTATCGTGGAACTAGGCCAGCCAAATCCACACTCAAATCGTAAATAATCTTTCATTTATAACATTACTAAACTAATAACCCATAAAGGTTTCGTTTAATCATTTAAAAATAGATAAAGCTACACCGAATATTAAATACAACCCCGAAATCCCAGAGTTGCTGGTCATGAGCATCTACAGAAAATATACAACCCTGGAAAACAAACTCTATAATAGTAAGCAGGAGAGAGCATTGATGTGGACGCATGTAGCTACCTCGCAAAATCTTCGATAAGTCTCTGGAACAGATACACAACTAACTCTGCCCTAGCACCTGGATCTGCACACAAGGTGCAGGGAGTAATGTAAGTACACCAACTTAGAAGTAATGAAAATAAAAAAAGTCAATCATCATTTTACAATAAGCATAGTCTTTCTTTCCTACAGTGAATACGTTAAATCATCACGCTAAAAAAGCCAATTTAAGTAAAACTCCTTTCAAAAGTGTAATTTCCTACAATTTTAGAAAAATGTCCAAGAAGTTAGTGGAAAAATAAATTAAATGAATCATAAGTAGCCACTCGGGAAAAATCATGAATAAGAAACTGCCCCTCGGGCGTAACATCTCTCAAAATTAGCCGCTCGGGCATACCTCGCAGTCACTCATAATCAGCTACACGGGCAACCTCACAGTCACTCATAATCAGCCCCTCGGGAAACCTCACAGTCACTCATGTGTACAGACTCCGGAGGGGCTCCTACATCCCAAGCGCTAATATCAAGCCATCTCGTGGCATATCATATCCTCGCAATCAGGCCCTCGGCCTCACTCAGTAAAAAACTCTCAAAAAGCCACTCGGGCTATCAGTAAAACGGTTTACTCAACCCAAAAACATCATTTTATATCTCAAAATAGTTTAAGTAAGGTTGAGTATCAAAATTAGTTAAACATAATATTACTGAGTGTAAATCATAAGTCAACACAGTAAGGAATAGCAGTAAAATCCCCCAAGGGGTCTAAACAAGTCGGCACAAGGCCCCAAACATGGCTTACATTCCAAATATAACAATAATATGAAAACACGATTTAACATATGATATAAAAGTAAATACGCAATTCAATAGTTGCCACGGGAAGGACCAAGTCCAAATCCTAAATCAGTGCATGGCACACACTCGACATCTAGCATGTGCGCCACTCCAAAAATAGTGAGAAAATATGATGTCGGGGGTTCCATACCCTCAGAACAAGATTTACAGTCATTACTTACCTCAAACTGGACGAAAATCTACTCCGCGATGCCTTTTCCCCTCGACTCAGCCTTAACACGCCCCGAATCTATTAAAAACAGTTTCAGATCATCAAAATACTCTATGGGAACAAAGCCCACTCGAAAATAACCAATATATACAAAAAATCTTGAAATTGGCCAAACCCGACCCCCGGGCCCATGTCTCGGATGTCGATAAAAATGACATCACAAGAATCCTCATCCTATCACGAGTCTATACATACCAAGAATCTCAAAATCGGACCTCAAATGGCCACTCAAATCCCCAATTAAAGGTCTCCAATTACAAGCACTAATTACCCAAATTTTATACTAATTTCCCACAAATTTCACAACTAATCAGTCCATAAATCACGCATAAACGAGTTTTAAGTCAAAAAGTCTTACCTCCACGAAGAACCTTCGATTTTCCTCTATGAAACCCTTCAAAAAGATTCCAACCCATGCAAAAATGGTGGATGAATAACCAAAATCTGTTAAGGGTCCTATTTATATGTTCTGTCCAGGGATTTCCGCAGCTGCGGTTAAATTCTCTGACCTGCAGACCCGCACATGCGGTCTCAGGTGTGCACCTGCGAAAAATCACTTAACTGCACATTTCCGCACCCACGATCAAATTTCCGCCCCTGCTACTCCGCAGGTGCGGCCCCACCTCCACATTTACGGTCTTCTTCCTGACCACAAAAATCCGGATCATGGGTCCGCTTCTGCGGGTTACACCAGCACCACCAGCTTCAATGTAATTTTCCAACATTAAATCCCCCGATGGCTATAATGAATTGCTCCATATCAATGGAGTAGTTCTCTTTAGGGTTTGATGGATTTGGTGTATTGATACTTGTTTGTGGATAATTAACTCTAGTTTTATGTATTGAATAATTTTGTATGTTTTAAATGTTGCATCTATATTCAATTGTTCTTGTAATCGAGAGAAACATAACTTGTGATATTATTGCATTTTATTTTTTTGGTTGAAGTCATTAATTATTCTTAGTAATCAAAAGAGGCTAGTTGAATTGTTGATTAAACTTAGTTTGGAGGATAATCAAGAGAGGTTCTCCTAAAGACCAATCCACTGTGAATACTTGCATAGTTTAACGTGCTTAAAATTGGTTCATCATGTGATGCTGAGACTTAATATGTGATGACTCAAACTCCGGGAACGTGATCAACGCTCAACCGAGTGAACCCGGCCGAGCAAGACTGTTAGGTACTTTCAACCCAAACTGACTAATGACTAGAGAAGACATATTCACATTAATTAGACAATAAGAAGATCGTGTTTATTGTTTACCATGAAAATGGTAATTATAATTATATCTGATTATGTGGTTCTAAAAATATGTGAACAATTTTAATACCTTTTTTATACAATAAACGCTGAGTATGAGGCAAGAAAAATAAAATAAGTGTGAAAAGAACCAGATTAGGCAAGCCATGTGTCGAAGAGGCCAGTCTCAATGGTGGTCGAGCTCGAGAAGCTTGATTGGGAGCTATCGGCAGTGGTATAACAATGTTGAATGCCTTTAGATTGGCCGATTTATTTATAAATAATAAGCAATAAATAGAGAATTACTCTAGAACACAACAAATGAGAATCAATAATTTAATGAGATAATTGTTTAGAATGTTTTTGCTAGAGAGCATGGAATGTTGTTGTTCTTGTATTAAATATCATGTGTGTTACAAAGTTACAAGGGACCTATTTATATAATAATGGGTATCCCAACATAGTACATGTGTAATCATTACAAACAGATACAACTGGTACAACTATTTAATGTAAAGAAAGATGGCTGGTACAATAATTTAATGCCACGGTACGGGCATGTACTATCTTGTGTACTTTGTCAACTCTAACCACGTGCCCCTCGCGTATTTCCCGCCTTCTCATGTTAACCCTTGGTTTGCACTACCTCAAGGTTGAGGATCCTCGACGTTCCCCTCGATGCCGAGATCGGGCCTTCAATCATTTATTTTCATCGAAGTGGACAAGAAATCGGGTTGTCTGATTTTTTCCGCGTACAAATAGTCCCCGCAGTTCTTAGAATGAAGAGATAAGAAATGGTTTTGACCTTTTGCCCATTTGAAAGTCCTACTATGACGTCAGCCCCTATAGAGCATTGAATGACTGTGACTCTAAATATTATGCAGAGGTCGTTGTCAATTACGATTCTCGAGAAGCCCACGAACCGTGACAAGTTCGATTTTCCCGCTTCAAGCTCTCCTAGAGGGCCCCTATAAATACCACAATTACTTCCCTCTTCATAATTTTGCATCTTCTTCTTCAAACCTTCAGATTTTAACAAAGTGTTCCCTCCTCTAATCTTCCAACTGCTCACGTTTTTCCCATCTTCTCACTTCAAAAACTTGATAGCTATCATGGCAAAGACTTCAAAAATGGTTCCTCAAAAGGAGAGGCTACTTCTACATCACACCTGTCCAAGGGCAAATCAAAGATCCATCCCACAATCGAGCATTGCATCCCTCGCCCTTTCAACACAATTTCAGATCTTACAATAGAAAAACCCCCTTCCACACAAGGTCGATGCGAGCCCGTGCCCCGATACATAAGTGTAGTATCATATATCGAGAGGGTGAAACTCAACTACCACTGGGGAGAGGCATCCCGAGTAAAGATCCCAACGGCTGATGAAAGCATAGTCACACACAAGGCTGGGATTCTCAGTGTATACACATATCCGTTTAAACTAGGCCCCGTCGATCCTTCTTCTCCACCGGTTAACCTAGTGATTCTTGATTTTTTCCACCAAAACCGACTGACACTCGGCCAGATTTATCCTACATTCTGGAGGATTGTATATATGTTTTTCAATATTACCAATATGGTCGAGGGAATGACCTTCACCCTCGACCATTTGATTAAATTATATAGACCTCGACTCTTTCGTGGGGGCCTTATTAAATTACACCGCCGATCCACCAAGGCATTCCTTACCTGCATCGACAAGAATAGAGATATGGGATGGTTGAGTCGGTTCATCCAAGTTCGAACCTTTGACATCATCCCTGCTGACAGAATGCCATTCCCGGAGGAGTGGAATATGAAACGTAGGTTCCTTTTAGTCGAGCATGCTCTCGTTGCCCCTTTTTCTTTCGACTGATTTTCTTTTAATTGTGCAGCCACTATTTTGTTCCCTGATGCGGCTCAGGCCTCCCCAGGTGGATCAAACACTTAGAATCTACTTTCCTATATAATGAACGTGTATGGCGTGAGCTGGCCAAAACACGATGGTAGGCCAAGAACCATGGTACGTTCTCGTTGGTACTGCTTGCACATTTTTGTGAGAATTTTTTATGTTGATGCTTTGTTTGACATGATATATTTGTGAGGCCTTCGTGAGGGCGTGTTGATGAGGCCGCCTCCACCTGGTGAGGAAGAGGCCCCGAAGGACACCAAAGACAGGAAGAAGAAGAAAGAGGCCCCGACGGGATCCCTAAAATCAAAGAGGTCAAAGACTTGAAGGCCTAAGATCGATGCTACAGTCTTGTCTTAGATGTCGGCTGAGATCATGCGGAAAGAGGAGCAGAGCGGTGATGCCTGCCCTTTGGTACAAAGGGCAAAGCAAAATGTTGAGGCTTCGAGGGCTGTTGGGGGGTCGTCTGCTGAGCTTGAGGCGGCCGATGCAGGCCTTCCGTTTGTTGAGGAAACCCTTCAGGATAGTTTGGGCGCTGTCCCCGATGCACTCACCGTACATGGCACAGTCCATGCTAAGGAGCTCGGGGGCTCACCCCTGGAGCTTTCCAAGGTAGGGAAGAAAGCTTGACAGAGGCCGACATCGCTGGTGGACTTCATTCAGGCCTGTCATTCTCTCTAGGGGAGATACGGGATTCTCAAGTTAGGAGTATACCCGGTCGAGAGACCTCTCGTGGAGATGATGACACATTTAGATACTACTTCGAGGGGGTGGAAGAGGGGACCGATGCCGATGCCCCAGTTGCCCTCGAGGAAGCGAGAGGCTCCAGAATCAGGTGACACTTGAGAACAATACACTTATTATCTGATATTTTGGTTTCCTGATTTCCTTTCTCCGTGTTGCAGTTCAAGAAGCTATATGACCAGGCCTTCTCCAACTTACAAGACGAGTTGACTTATCGTGGAGAGGAGCTTGCGAAGCTTATGGGGGGCGGGGCGGTCGAGCTCGAGGCTTTGTGCGCTTGAAGAGAGGAGGGGAACTTAACGACTACGGGTGAGCTTGGAGAGAGCCCTTTGAGAGATGGCTAATTTCTCCGAGCAGGTATGTTAGTGCCCACATTCTCACCTTTTAGTCATAACACTTGGTGGAGATTAACTTGCTTTCTGCTTTTCAGATTACGCAGAAGGATGCCCTAGTGGAGCGGCTTCGAGAGGAGAGGGAGACTCTTCGGGGGAAGCTATCCTCGACCAAAATCTTATCTGAGGTGCTTAGGAGGAGGATGATGCACTATCTGCGGCCAATGCTGAGGCCAGTGAATATGTCTCCTTGTACAAGAGGGATGCCGCTACTGCAAATGAACGGGCGAGGGAGATATATGAGAAGGCCGAACTGAAGCTAACTCAGGCAGTTGCCTATGCTCGTGCACAAGCCAAGAGGTAGGCCCTCGAGGAAGTTAGCGCCAAAGGTGTCGATGTCTCTACCGAGATCGAACATGCCAAGAACCTGGTGAGGAACTAACAATGCCGGGTACATCGGACGAAGGCTCCGAAAGTGGCTCGGATAGGGGCGGAGGCATATAGTAGTTTTTCTTCCTTTTTTGCTTTTTCTTTCTTTTTGTACACGGGACACCTCGGGGGAACTCTTGTCAAAAACACTTGTGTAAATACAATTTTGGAAATATAACATTCTTGTCATATTTTGCATAAACGTAGTTCTGTAACCCTTTCCCCATAATATGACTTTTATGCTTCAATTCTTTGTTTCCTCGGAACTCATACTTGTAATAGGAGGTATCCTCGAGATCGGGAACCTTCTCAAGGTTAGGTCGGTATGTGAGCTTTGATTCCTCAAACCTTCTAAGAGGATATCATTTATGTGATGTGACTGTGAAGTGATCGAAGTGGCCCCACCGGTACACTTCCCTAAATGCTATGAAGACTTGTCAAAACTTGAATGGCCTTTAAGGAAGTTGGTTAGCCATTTTTCATTCTATAAATATTCTTGATTCTCCTTCATTCTAACTCTTGCAAATTTTCAAAAAACATCAGCTTTTCTTTCAACTTTCTCCTTCATTTTTGCAAAAACGGGTTCCACCCCCCCCTCTTACTTCTGCTTTGAGTAACCATGGATGCCGCTCCCGAATATGTTCACCAAGAAGAGGGAAATTCTTCCTCTGCCCCTATCCCGGCCGGTCGTATACCGTCGGTGTACGGCGAGCTGACCTCGTATTGCTTTCCTTTGAAAAAAGACTCTGCAATAGAGAAACCGTATGATACCCCAGGTCATTGAGAGCATGCCTCGAGGTTCATTTGATCGATATAAGAACACCACCTCGAGGTCGTGAGGAGAGACTACGGTTTGGGGGGAAATGTGGTGCTGCAGATACCCTCTCGAGAAGAAAATGTTATGACTTACGTAGAGGGATACTTTACCTTGTACACGTATCCGCTTACATTAGGCCCCCTCGACCGGCTTCTGCTCGAGCTCTGTAAAAGGTACCGAGTTAGTTTGGCACAGATTCACCCGTCCTTTTGGAAGATATTGTTAATATGAAGTACTTCGCTGAGAAGGCTAAGCTTGGATTTTCCCTCAACCATCTCATTAGGTTATATCTGCCTCAGCATTATCGAGGCCTTATTGCATTGTGACTTTAGTCCATGAGGCCTTTTATTACCAGTGCTGACGATGACCGGAACGGGGGATGGATGAGTCAATTTTTTCGGGTGAGGACCGTCGACATCATCCCAGCGGAGTTCTTTCCTTTTGCTTAAAAATGGAACATCAAACATAAGCACCTCATCGCGCCTTACTGTCTTTTGTTCTCATCGACTTATAAGAGTGTTTCCTTTTCTCTTTTTCAGCAGTCCAGTGGATGCTAGGGGACGTCCCCGATCTTGCAAACTAGACTAGGAAGTTGGCGGCTTCCTCAAGATATGATGGGAAGCAAAACACCACGATATGAGTCAAGTGGTATCCTTTTGATGAATGTTACCTTTTGTGTGTACTAACCTTGAGGCTATAGGTGTTGGTAGGTTCTCCAAGGTGAGGTCGTGCCCCCTCGAGGAGAGGGAAAGCCCGAGAGAGGACAATAACCGAAAAATATCCTCTGCAGACAATCACATTTTTTACGGAGCGGGGCCTTCTTGGAGGCATAAAAAAGATGTCATTGTTGAGGAGAGTTTTATATATGTCGGCCATTCTGCGGAAGTCAGGTCGCCTGGCGATGATGATTCTTTATCTACGGCCCGTGCTGGGGGACCTTCCGAGATTGCCGATTCTGCCAGGCCTGTGACATCAAATCTCGAAGAAGGGGTTCCCCGGGAGAGAGAAAGAAAGATCCCTCTACCACCGTCAGCTTCTGACCTCGAAGGTACTTCGACGGATGCTTGGGACCAGGGGCCGCTCGAGCCAATTGAGGTTTCCAGTGAACTTAACCCCATTGAGAGAGGTTTAGCTGGGGTCGATGGGGTCAAGCCGGTAGATGAATGTTCAACTTTTATGGAGGCCCAGCGGCTCTGTTCCAACGTGTGTTCTGTCCGGCTTTGCTGGCCTTTCAGCTATGAATTGTTTTTTCCTGAACCAAAGTTTTTCTTCTACAGGTTTTTGACAATCTCAATGCCGAACTGCTTCGCTGTGAGGCCCGATTGCAGAAAGCTTCGGGTAAGGAAAAATCACTCAAGCTTTTTTGCAACGAGAAGACAAGATAGTTGATACATCTTAGAGTGGAGATGCACCGGAGCCGGCTTTGCAAAGGCAAACTCGAGCGTCAGGTAATCCTTACACGGGAGGAGTATGCATCCTTTCTCGCTTTTGGGAATTAACACTTTCGTGCTTCAATTGCAGTAATAAAACAGAGGCGTTGGAGCGCGTTGGGGCGAGGTCGGGCATGTTGGGTCTGAATGCCAAGCGTTGAAAACGCAAGTAGGCGTGCATGTTGCGGCCCAAAGGAATGCTTTGGCCAAGGCTGCTGCCCTCGAGATACAACTTCAAAATGCCCTAGAAGAGAGATTTATTCATTCTAGTACGGTTTCCAAGGTTGAGGCTAACCTTCTAAGCTCAAAGTCAGAGGTTGTGGATGCTCTGGCTGAAGCTGAGGTAGCTCGGGCAAATACCGACAAGAAGGTGGTCGTTTACTTGAAAGATGATGCCGATGCACAGGCTGAGCTGAGAGGAGATTTCAATAGAGAGAAGAAGAGAAGTGAGTATGCCCCATGCAAGTCCTGGAGGAAGACCCCCGAGGATATACATGCTAGTGGCCTTGACCTCTCGGAAGAGATAAATCATGCAAAGGCGAACGAGATTAACGCCATGTTTTTCCTTTCTTCTTGAGCCGATGTTCAGTCTTGAAGGCCGCCGTGGGAGCCAGTCCGAGGGGCATTTTAGGGAGCTGGTCCTGGGAGTATAATAGATTTCCTGCTTTGTTGTTTGCATAAGACTTTGGCGGGAGCATTGTAAATATGTATTTGTAATACACACACACACACACACACACAAATATATATATATATATATATATATATATATATATATGAGATATCCTTTGATTTTATTTGCATGTTGGTAGTTAGCCCGGCGAGTTGACTTTGAGATGAAACCTTTGGGTTATAAATTGGCCCTGAGGCTCTTTTAAGCTGGCGACTCGGGCTCTTACGCTTTTTTGGACCTGAGGCGCTTTAGTTAACCGTTTCAGGCTTATTCTTCATGTCGGGTTTCGACTCGAGCTCAATGGCCATTTGGTTTTCAAGTTGGCCCTGAGGCGCTTCGTGTTGTTATGACTTATAGCTAGCGACTCGGGCTCTTACGTGTAAGGTCGATACGACTAGGTGGCGACATGGGCTCTTACGCGTAAGGTCGATACGACTTTTAACGTAGCGGCCGACTCAGGATCGTACTTTTTTTTTGGCCCTGAGGTGCTTTAGTTAACCGTGTCGGGCTTAGTCTCTGAGTCGGGTTTCAACTCGAGCTCAACAGCCCTTAGGTTTTCAAATTGGCATTGAGGCGCTTTGTGTCGGTATGACCTATAGCTGGGACTCGGGCTCTTATGCGTAAGGTCGATATGACTAGCTGGCGGCTCGGGCTCTTACGCTTTAGGTTGGTACAACCTTTAATGTAGCGGGCGACATGGGCTCCTACGCTTTAGGTTGGCACAACCTTTAAACAGTTGTTTTTGAAGTTTTTTCGAAGTGAATGGAGGCCTGTGATTTTATGGCAACAATGGTACGTCTCAGAGTTGCATTAGTTTTGCCGGAGCCTTATGACGTTAGTCATTTGTGTTTGGCTGTAGCCTTTTAGTCCCCGAGTGAGATAGTGATGACGTCTATATCGAGGTTATGCCTTTTGGGTCTTACAACTTTGATGTATAGCCTTAGCTTCGATATGGGGTTTATATTTTTGGTTGGTACAACCATTAGTGTAGCGGGCGACTTGGGCTCTTATGCTTTAGGTTGGTACAACATTTCTTACGATCTCATAGTTTTGACATTTCCTCATGGAGGGCTTACGAGCTCGATGTTCCCTGCCCTGAGGTCTTACGTCTTCGAATTTGATAACCTAATGAGCCGACTGATGGGGGTAGTCCCCGATTAAGAATTAAAAGTTGCATCAAGGAGGGATTATGATGTTGGTGTTGCCTTGTGGAGGGCTTGTACGTTTGAAGTTACCCGCCCTTAGGTCTTACAACTTCGAATTTTTAGGGACTTGGTGGAGTGACTGTTGAGGACAGTTCCCGTGTGCTTGCTAAATATTTGGCCCTAGCGCCGTCTCTTCTAAAACATTTTTTATGTGAAAAATGTTTTGACAGAAGGTACTTCTCTGATTACTTGGTACAAGTATACAAGTTTTTTCTATGGAGGGTTCGATTATTCTATGTGGACACGGTTTATTGGACGGTTTGGTCTGATACATCATCTTCCTGTGGAGAACCTCCTTGGTATATTTTAGTGATTTCTTGGGGGGATACCCCTCTTTATTCGAGGTTGATCAAAGAGAAGCCTTGAATGCTTGGTGAGTTCTCCTCAGGTACCATATGGATGTTGCCTCGTTAAAAACCTCGCCGGTAAAACCCTTTTGGATAAAATCCGGTGTGAGGGAAAGAGGGTGCAACACATGCTTTCAAATCGAAGGCCTTCGAGCTAGGTGGTCCTTTGGATCCTTTCAATTGAACACATGTACGTAGGTTAGCGTATAGTGTGAAAGGAAAAAAAGGGATAGGGTTGTACCTTAGCTGCGATGGTGCTCGAGCCTCGATATGCTTTGGTTATCAGTTCCGAGGACGCGACACGGTCCCTTGTTTGTTCCTATGAGGATGTAGTTTCTGATTGTTACTCGGTTGTTTTCCAATTCGAAAATTTCTTGGAATTGATCAAACTTTTTCGATTGCTTATTTTTTGTCTCTTTGGATGTAGAAGGTGTTGGTGCCACATCGTGCACTACAAATATTTCTCTTGCAACATGCTGCTCTCTGTATACTATTTTTACTCCATCCTTTGTACGAAAATTCATCATTTGGTGAAGGGTTGACGTTACCGCCCTCATAGTGTGGATCCATGGCCTTCCAAGCAATGCGTCGTACCTCATGTCACCTTCGATGACATTAAAATTGGTATCCTGAATCGTACTGGCTACGTTGAGTAGGAGGAAGATTTCTCCTTTCGTTGTTTCACTTGCCATGTTGAATCTATTGAGGACGAGAGGCGGGTCTGATCTGATCGAGCAACCCGAGTTTCTCAACCACCCTCAACCGAATTATGTTGGCTGAGCTACCTGGATTCACGAGCACACGTTTAATTTGAAATTTATTAAAAAGAAAAGAAACTACCAGTGCGTCATTATGAGGTTGAGACAAGGTCTCGATGTCATCTTCGCTGAATGGAAGGGCGTCTTCAGGTATCTAGCTCCGAGTTTGCTTTTCCTTGGTGATAGATACGTTGCTTAAAAACGAGTCGCTGACAGACGTCGACCCCACCAATAATCATGTGGATGACATGTGGTTCTTCCGTTTTTTTTCTTATTTTCCTCTATTTCCTGAAATTGATTTTTAGCTCGGTCACTGATGAACTCTACAAGATACCCTTTGCTGATTAGTCGAGCCACCTCTTCTCGAAGCTGTCTGCAATCTTCAGTCCGATGCCTGTGGGTGTCGTGAAATTCGCATATCAAGTTGGGGTTCCTTTGTGAAGGATCTGATAGCACGGGTCTCGGCCACCTGGTGTCGCTGATCTTGCTAATGGCCGATACGATGTCCGAAACATCAATGTTGAAGTTGTACTCAGACAGCCGGTGTACCTCTACCGGACCTGCATGCCTGTCGAATCCTACTTTGTTCACGAGTCCCCGAGGATTCTGTCCTCGATCCATCTATTGGACATTTCGAGGCATGTTATGCCTCGGGATGATTCTCCAATGTTCCACGTATGGTGGATACCTTTCTTTTTTTGGCCTTGCCTCTATTTCCGAGAGCCTTGATCCATTTGCTAATACTCTGCTAGGATACAACGAGCCCAAGAGGGCTTCCAATTGGTCGTCCTCGACCCTGATCTTCAACTGGTACCTATTGTGCACATCTACCAAAACTACGGCGAGCTACTCAATTAAATTCTGCTTCAGTTGTTCGAAGCTATCGAGCTTCTCTATTAAAACCCTGAGTGAAGGCTTGCACCACCCAATCATCGGAGTCCGGTGGAAAGTCCATTCGCTCCAGTTGAAAGCAGGACACGAATTCCCTTAACATTTCATTCTCCCTTTGCTTGATTTTGAAAACGTTAGATTTTCTTGTAGTGACCTTGATGGCTCCTGCATGTGCTTAAAAAAAGGAGTCTGCCATCATGGAAAATGCATCTATCGAGTTCGGGGGTAGGCTATGGTGCCGCAGCATGACCACTTTGGATAGTGTTTCTCCAAATTTATTCAATAGAACAGATTCAATCTCTTCGTCCCTGTGGCCGTTCCCTTCCACGGCACAAGTGTAAGAAGTGATGTGCTCATTAGGGTCCGAAATTCTGTTGTACATCTGGAGATCGGGCATTCTTAATTTCTTCGGGATGGGCATCAAAGCTATGCTTGACATAAATGGCTTTTGTACGAACATCTTTGAGCCTACACCCTTTAAGATCGGGGGTGCCTCTGGGATTTCATCAACCCTCGAATTGTAGGTCTCCACTTTATTGTCGTTAGCCTTTATCTTCTTCTCACCTAATTCAATCCTATGAGCGAGGTCTTCGAACATTTTCATAATGGCGGGGTTGGCTGCCGACCCATTATTGCTCGATCTTTCCGGTGCCTGTTCGAGCTCGATCTTTCCTGTGCCTGTTCGACTCGGGGAGCCTTTTCTGGTGGTGTTGTGCTCGGGGTTCTCTGATGGCTTTGTAACTAAGCAATAGCCCCTTGTTGTGCCGTCAACATTTAAAAAATAACATGACGGATAACTTCCCTTCCCCTTTGAGCAGGGGCTCCTTGTGCTTCACACTGGTCTTATTCAGGAAGGACCGTTATTTTCATGTGTGTTTACTAAGTTAGTCATTTTCTGACCTGAAACTGTAGATTCTTGGGCAAGAAAAAGTGTCAAGAATAACTTGTGCTTTTAGAAAACCAACACTAAAAGAATCACTATTATTTTTAGCCCCACGGTGGGCGCCAAACTATTTACCGTGAAATTGGTAATTACAATTATATTTGATTAAGTGGTTATAAAAATATGTGATATATTTTAATACCAGCTTTTTAGACAATAGACGTTGAGTATGAGGCGAGAAAAATGAAATAAGTGTGAAAAGAACCAGATTAGGCAACCTAGGTATCGAAGAGGCCAGTCTTGATGGTGGTCGGGTAGGCCTTGAGGTCGAGCTCGAGAAGCTTGATTGGGAGCTATCGGCAGTGGTATAACAATGTTGAATGCCTTGAGGTTGGGCTATTTATGATCAATAATAAGAAATAAATCGAGAATTACTCCATAACACAACAAAGGAGAATCAATCATTTAATGAGGCAATTGTTGAGAATGTTTTTGTTAGATTGCAGGGAATGTTGTTGTTCTTGTATTGAATATCATGTGTGTTACAAAGTGACAAGTGTCCCCTTTATATAAGAAGGTGTATCTCAGCATAGTACATGTGTAGTCATTACAAAGAGATGCAGTTGGTACAGCTATTTAATGTAAAGAAATATGGCTGGTACAACCATTTGATGCCACGGTATGGGCATGTACTATCTTGTGTACTTTGCCAGCTCTAACCATGTGCCCCTCGCGGATTTCCCGCCTTCTCGTGTTGACCCATAGTTTGCACTGCCTCGAGGTTGAGGATCCTCGACGTGTACTTTGATGCCAAGCTCGGGCCTTCAACCCTTTATTTTCTTCGAAGTGGACATGAAATCGAGCTCTCCAATTTTAGCCGCGTACATATACAATACAAAATTCTTTCCATTAGTTACTTCATTTTTAATGTCTCAAAATACGCACATTTTTATAGGCTAAACTGGAATAAATGCTTCAAACACAACATAACTCATTTGACTTTCCCAACGCCCAAATACAACCCACACTATGTCTACAGAGCCTTTAATAATTACAAAGAGTATGAAAGTAGTGTCAGAAACAAGTCTTCGGCTCTACCTCAAAACATAATAGTATAATAAATAAAAGATGCATAACCCCTGAATGAAGTGGGGCTCACCAAGTCTGCTGGAAGGAGGGTGTATTGCTATCACTAATCTACGATACCTGTTGTGGAACCATCTAAATCCATTCAAGATGTTGCGCCCCTGGAAAAATGGACGTTAGCACTGTCGAATAGTACTAGTATGTATAACTAACACCATCTCAATTGAATTAATATTAATACACGGTAGAAAATCATGTAATTAATAGAAGCCTCAAACAATACCGAAACATCAAGTTAAGAACCACATAAATTTCAAGTGAATTTCCATATTCTTAGGTAGGGATATCTTTAATACCTATATACTATTATTCACAATACTATCGTACTTTTACATGGAGTCTGATCACGGCCCGATCGACTAGGCTAACTCCTTTAAGACATCAATCACAATTACAATTTCCAGCTTAATCACAACCATGTGTGCGACATGGCATCCAATCACGGCCCGATCGGCTAGGCCGTCTCGCCCGAGACAGTACATTTTTCTATCAATCATCTCACTTCATACTTCTTTTATATATGTTCAAATCATCATCATTAATGACCACAATTTTAAAATCATTCTTTGCACTTGTCTTTATTTCATATTTCATGCTCCCCCTTTTCATTTTCACATATCATCATCACTATTGACAACAAGACTTTCCGATACAATACTTTTGGTACACGAGAGAGAAATTAAGAGTCGTAGACATATAGATTTTTCATATAATTTGGCATGATAACCTTCTTTTTGTCACGCCCCAAAACTGAGGAACGAGACCGGCGCCCAACCGGATGATCCCGTTCAAGTGAACCTGGATTACCTTTCCTGTCCAACGCGTTACCCCGTATTTACAATATACATTATTCCACATGAATTAGAAATTTAGAGTTTAAGCATGAATATACTACTTGAGTTCGTTTCATCCTTTTTCATTTAAACATTTGATAATCACAAAACATACAATAGTTCAGATTCGGACCACGATTACTGGTAAACACAATTACTTCCCAAAACATATATATATATATGTACAACCCACATCATGTCTACGGAGCCTCTAAGAGTACTAAGGGTTTACACAATACTTGTTGGCAACAAGTCTCTCGCTATACCTTACAATACATAACATATACCAAAGAGATGATATAGACTACACATGGCCCCGAGAGGAAATGGGGCTCACCGGATCTACTGAAGGTATGAAGAGGAAGCACCACTATCGGCGGTCTGAGCTACCTGCTGTGGAACCCCTTATATCCATATAAAAGATGTAGCGCCCCAGGAAAAAGGGACGTTAGTACCGTTGAATAGTACTAGCATGAATGAACAAAGATTCTTCTGGGTAGAATCAAACAGTACACAATTAGAAAACAGTCAAGGTAACCACACAACTACCACACAGATATACAGAAAATCACAAATGAAGATTCCACGGTTACTCATTTCAATTGCTCGTCTGTTGCGGCGCACAACCCGATCCCACCCTACATTCTCATCTCACCCTTATTACCTCTCCACCCTTATTATTTCGTGTTGTGGCGCGCAACCCAATCCCACCGTACAATTACAATTCACCCTTATTACCTCTCCACCCCTATTACTTTGTGTTACAACACGCAACCCGATCCCACCGTACAATCACATTTGATAGTAACAACAACCAATAATTTTATCACAGGGATCTTCATCATCAAGAACATAAGTTCATATCAACCAACAACTACATGAAATCAAGGCACAATAATCCTTACCAAACAATAATTTCATGTATGGTGTTTCCATCACTATATAACTTTATATGACCCACACCATCTAACACTCAAATCAATTACCAATCTCGCATCCACCATCGCAATAGTCACGCCAACTTCCACAAGCGATCTAAACTCCAATTACAGCATGTCTTTCACCGGTAGAAGAGAACTTATTACAGAACTACATAGGGACCACACACCCTAGGACAACTCGCAGGAGATACCCCTGCCCTCTTAGCCTCAATTGTTATCCCTCCATATACTTCTGAAGACCAGAACTAACACGAAGTGACTATACCTTCCTGTATCTGAACAAAACAACACCTACCCTCGAGGCATCACAATAAGCGGTAAAAACCTAAAGCTGATGGAAGAACTAACACTGGAGCGATGGTCACAGAAATCTAGAGCTTCTCGAAGCTCTACCCACACATGACTGACCACATGGATACCATCACTGGACACCACGTGTCCCAAGAATGCTACTGAACCGAGCCAAAATTCACTCTCAGATAATTGGCATAGAGCCTTTTCTCCCTGAATCCTTATAATGCCATCAACCCAACAGAGAAATCCGTTTCACTCCACAACTACATAACATGAGAGGTCTTCCAACATACTAACAACTCAAGGCCATATATTTAATCGATACAGAAATCAAACACTCAATAAATCTTACCATATTTCCAGCCAGCCCTTTGGATACAATTCACAATCTGAACACATCTAACCATCAAATCAGACCCACCACATTCTCATCAATAAGAACACGAACGGACATACAAGCCCCCAATTACATGTGCCCACACAACGAAAATCTCAGCAATCTATCCACCTGTACGAGAGCCCCCAAAATACATGTTTAACCAATTCCACACATTACCAGCCACTCTATCAATTTGCATATAATTGGGTTACCTCAACAAGTCATATGAAATTCCATTACTCCAACGTGCTATACCTATTTCAGTTAACACCACAAACTTGCATATCATTTAACTATCACATGAATTGCATATAATTTATCTTACTTCAAGGAGTTGCACATTACCTAAATAATTACAACCTACACAAATATGGAACAACTTGAGAAGTTACAATAGTAGGGAAGTTTAGGGGGGAAATGGGGTGCTTTTGCACAAAATTTGACACAACATATAATTGCTTAGGGATGACAATTTTCAAACCATTGCCGGTCTCTTTCATTTCATTTTCCGCTTCTCATGAGGCTTCCTCAACTTGTTGACTTATCCATAACACTTTAACATAAGCAATCTCTTTGTTCCTCAATCTACAGACCTGCTTATAAATAATAGCGACTGGAACCTCTTCATATGACATTCCTTCATTAATTTCAACTGTCTCACCCGGCACAATGGCGGATGGATCCCCAATCACCTTCTTCAACATGGACACATGAAACACCGGGTGCACCAATGACATTTTAGGGGGCGACTTTCCTTTATGCCCAAACCGCATTACTCCGTTCATGATGGATATCTTCAAGAACACCCAATCATCTACTTGAAACTCCAAATCCCAACGACGAATGTCCGCATAGGATTTCTGGCAACTTTGAGCGATTTTCATGCTCACTTGAATGACTCTAACCTTATCCATATCCTGCTGCACGAGATCTGGCCCTAGCAATTCTGCTTCACCAACTTCGAACCATCCAATCGGAGATCTACACCTTCTTCCGCACAATGCCTCAAATGGGGCCATCTGAATACTAGCATGGAAGTTGTTATTGTAAGCAAACTCTATAAGCGGCAAATGATCATCCCAGCTACCCTTGAAATCTAAAATACAAGCTCGCAACATATCTTCGAGCGTTTGAATAGTATGGTCTGCTTGACCATCCGTCTATGGGTGGAAAGCGGTGCTGAGATTTACCTAAGTACCCAAACCCTACTGAAATTTCCTCCAAAAATTTGCTGTGAACTGGGCCCCTTGATCCGAGATAATAGAAGCTGGAGTGCCATGGAGCCCCTTTTTTTTTATATACAACTAAGCGTACTGTTCTGCAGTATCGGTGGACTTGACTAGCAAGAAGTGAGCTAATTTTGTAAGTCGATCCACTATCACCCAAATTGAGTCGAACTTGCGCTGTGTGCGGGGTAACCCTACCACAAAGTCCATATTGATCATATCCCATTTCCACATTGGTATTTCCATAAGTTGCGTCAACCAACCGGGCCTCTGATTCTCGGCCTTCACTTGATGACAATTTGGATACCTAGCCACAAAGTCCGCCACACCCCTATTCATACAATTCTACCAATAAATCTCTTTGAGATCCTGATACATCTTCGTAGAATATGGGTGTACTGAATACCTTGAATTGTGAGCCTCTACCATTACCCTTTCCCGAAGATCATCCACGTACGGAACACATAGTCTTCCTTGGCACCGTAAAACACCGTCTTCATTGCCGAGTGAAAATTTTGTAGTCTTATGATTCAGAATTACTTCCCTCAACTCTGCCAAAGCTGGATCCCTAAATTGTTTTCCCTTGACTTCCGCTACAAGCGAAGACTACACTCTGTTATGCACCAGGACATTACCTTCATCTGAGGCCGAAAGACATACTCCTTGACTGGCCAACTAATCAAACTCCCGAGCCAAAGGCCTCTGACCTGATTCCAAATGAGCCAAGCTACTCATGGATTTCCGACTAAGAGCGTCGGCTACCACATTCGCCTTTCCTGGATGGTAAAAAATATTCATATCATAATCCTTGAGAAATTCAAACCGCCTCCACTGCCTTAAGTTTAACATCTTTTGTTTAAATAAATACTGAAGACTCTTGTGGTCTGAGAACACGTCCACATGGACCCCATAAACATAATACCACTAGATTTTTAGTGCAAACACAACCGCTATTTTTAGTTCTTCTCATGATTCTTAAGTTGCCTTGAAGCATACGCTATAACCTTCCTGCACTGCATCACACATACCCCAAACCAACCCTTGAAGAATCACAATAAACCACAAATCCCTCGGTACCCTCTGGCAAGGTCAACACCGGCACCGAGGTCAATCTTAGTTTCAATTCCTGAAAAACTCTTTTCACAAGCATCGGACCACTGGAACTTTAGTGCTTTCTGCGTCAACTTAGTCAGTGGGGAGGCAAGAGTAGAGAATCCCTCCACAAATCTTCGATAATACCCAGCTAGACCCAAGAAATGGCGAATCTCTGTTGGGGTTGTCGGTCTTGGCCAGTCCTGTACTACTGCGATCTTTTGGGGATCAACCTGAATCCCTTCCCTGGAAACATTATGGCCCAAAAAGGTGACTGATTCTAGCCAAAAATCACATTTTGAAAACTTCACATAGAACTGGTGCTGGTGAAGTCTCTGCAGAACTGCCCTGAGGTGATTAGCATGATCTTTGTGATTCCGCGAATACATAAGGATGTCATCAATGAAGACGATCACGAAGGAGTCAAGAAATGGTTTGAAAACCCTATTCATAAGGTACATAAAAGCTGCTGGGGCAATTGTTAGCCAAAAAGACATTATCAGAAATTTGAAGTGCCCATAACGGGCCCTAAAGATGGTCTTAGGAATATCCTGCCCCATGATCTTCAACTGGTGATACCCGGACCGTAAATAAATCTTTGAGAAGAACCTAGCACCTTGCAACTGGTCGAACAAATCATCTATCCGAGTCAATTGATATTTGTATTTGATAGTGACCTTGTTGAGCTGCCGATAATCAATACACATCCGAATTGATCCATCCTTCTTCCTGACAAAAAGAACCTGTGCTCCCTAAGGCGCCAGACTCTGGCCGAATGAAACCCTTTTCCAATAGATCTTTTTACTCTCTCGGTTCTACTGGCACCATCATGTAGGGTGGAATAGATATTGGATGCATATCTTGCAATACATCAATCCCGAATTAATTCTCTCTATCTGGTGGAACTCCATGAAGCTTATCCGGAAATAAATCTAGATACTCATTTACAACCGGCACGGACTCGGGAGCAGGCACCTCTAAAGTGGTGTCCGCAACCCGGACCAAACGGTAGATACACCCCTTCATGATCATTTTTGAGGCCTTGAGGTAGGAAATAATCCTACCCCTCGTCACAACATCATTCCCCTTCCATTCGATAACTGGTTCTTAAGGAACTCGAGCCTCATAATTCTGGTTCGGCAATCGAGTTTAGAAAAGCACGAGTAGAGCCAATACATACCTATGATAACATCAAAATCCACCATTTCCAGCTCAATAAGATCAGCGGTGGTATCCCAACCACACACTGTGACAACACAATTCCTATAGACTCGCGTGGCCGTAATTTAATCACCAACCGAAGTCGACACAGTGAATCGCTCATGAAGTTGTTCGGGTTCCACCCTAAAACTTGAAGTAATAAATGGATTAACATATGACAAGGAAGATCTGGGATCAATTAGAGTATAAACATCATGCATTTGGACAGTCAGAATACCTGTGAAGACATCTGGGGAAGCCTCTGCACTCTAGCGACCACTCAAAGGATAGAACCGACTGGGTCCCCCTCAATCCCGTGGTCCACCCCTAGCTGCACCGCGCTTTCTAGAGTTGGAGGGCGTGCTGATGATGTAGCGACTGAAGAGCTGGATGGCTGAGCAATGCCCCTACCCGCGCTCTGACTGGGTGAGCATCAGTCTCGCTGGATATGGCTTCTCTCTCCGCATCTATAGCACACCAGTATATCCAAGCAACAAGGCTCATAATGAAACCTCCCACACTTGGGTCATGGGGCCATCCGCTGATGCTGGAACCTTCCACCTGAACGACCTGACCGATGGAACCTCCTGCAATCAGAACCTGGTCCAAACCGACCTCCCTACTGATAATTATGCTCTAATGGGTAGGCACTGGCTGAGGACTGGGCATAGGACTGGGATGTCCCTGATGACCCTCTCCCAAGGGATGATCTCCCCCTGCAACTGAACTCCCAGGGTTGCCCGCTGACCGGGCCCTACTACCACTCTTTCTCCCCATCCTTATCCTCAACTTTTGAGCCTCTCTAGCCTGGGCGAATCCCACGATCTTCCCATTATTCATATCTGAATGCAAGGCAGTTGTAGCAGCTTCATTAACACCTAATGGACCAAGGGCCTGAACAAACTGTCGAACTCTAGCCTCCATAGTCGGCATCATGTGGATGGCACAACCCGATCCAACCATACATTCTCATATCATCTTTATTACCTCTCCACCCTTATTATTTTGTGTTGCAGCGTGAAACCCGATCCCTCCATACAATCACAATTCACCCTTATTATTTTGTGTTGCGGCGCGCAACCCGATCCCACTGTACAATCACATTTGATAGTAACAACACCCAATAATTTTATCACAGGGATCTTCATCATCAAGAACATAATTTTATATCAACCAAAAACTATATGAAATCACGGCACGATAATCCTTACCAAATAGTAATTTCATGTATGGTGTTTCCATCGCTATTTAGCTCAATTAAATCAGTCCACTTGTTTCTTTTCATCATTTGCCACACTCAGCCATAGCAATTAGATACATTCCCACATTAGGGTACGTTAACATTCTTTCATTTAGTAGCACATACTGTTATATCGACATATTTGAACATTTAACGATGTTTACACATGATAGGATAAGCACAAGAAATCACCCTTCATAATCTCAATTAGCATGGTAATCGACTTGAGAAAAATAAGAGAATGAACTCGTACCCCTCGACACAGCAGGACAATCAATTCACATATTCTCAAGCAAGAATTTCATACCGTGTCCTCGGACACCAACAAGGTAACTCTACAAAGATCAAGGTTAGCTATACATACCTTGAATTCCCCTTTAATTTTTTTATCATAAATCACCGGATCGTCTAGCACTGTCAATCTATTCCACAATGTGACATATTTCACTTAGAGTTAGGAACCATAAAACAATTCGAACTCATTTAGGTATTTTATTGAACGCTATGTGACCCCTTTTATTACTAACCCCCTTTTTGTGAATAATTACCCAAACTCTTTTCCCTTGACAAGATTATAGATTTCAACTTACATGCATACGAGGTATCGACTTTTATCTTCAAGAATCAATTTATGTTTGTTCCATTTTTAACCAAAACCTGAGAATTTGGGGAAATAGAGTGAAGACTTACCTCTTATGGTGAAAAAGATGACAATTACTCAATAACTTCCAGGCCCGAGTGATAGTGAAGAATCAAATTTTTTTTTCTTTGGTGAAGATGAAACCTTCTCTCTTAAGAACTCTCTCTCCCCACTCCTTATTTTGTTCAGAAAATTGTTAAAATGGTAGGGAGTAAGCGTTTTAATGAATTGGGGGTCAGGTATAAAATTAGAATTTTAGAAGTCGTGAAGCAGAAATGCGGTTAGGAATGTTATGTGGCCTGCATTCCTGTCGCATAAGTGGCCCTCAACATGGGCCAAAAGGAAACTGGACTGCCCAGGTAGGCGACGCACTATGTGGTCTACATACATGTTATGCGATCGCATAACCTCTTCAACAAAAATGGAGGTGCAAGAATGCGACAACTATGCGGCCCACATTCGTGAAATGCGGTCGCATTTTAGGCCGCATAGATGTCCTCAAAACGCACAGCAAAGTGTCCAAGTATGCGACCACTATGCAGTTCGCATACCTGATTTGCGATCGCATTGTGGACCGCAGACCTTCACAAATCTTGAAAATTTTATCTTTTGAGTCCCGGGGTACTTTTTACTCGAGAAGGGTCCTTTTTAAGAATTTCTACTATTATATCAACACGGGAACCTATTTGGGCATTAGTTTTTTGCCATGAAATTTTTACGGGTCTTTACACTTTCAAACTTGACTTGAAGTCGTAACATTTATAACACACATCCCATACTTTGAATATTTTCTCAAAATATAACATATCATGATAAAAGCCTTTGGAACACATATTGAACATATATATTTCAACAGAAGTTTACTCGTGATAAACAATTTTGTAATGGTCAACTCGGGTCTTACATAACATACATAAACACCTTGGAATGAAATTATAAGAAAGGGGTATAGATAATATTCCTCAATTTAGCTTCTTTAAACTCTAAAATGTTCCAGAATTCTTAGCAACTTCAATCTATTTTAGAAATATAAAATACTCATTTTGATAATTATCTTTAGCATTTTTAGCTTATAATTATCTTCAACTCCAACCAATTCTTTAGCATTTTTAGCTTATAATCTTTCGTACAAGAATTATCTTGATAATTACTCATTTTTAGATAATTTCAAAATTAAGTGTTCGGTGTAGAACCTTACCTCTAGGATGAAGACCTAAGCAAGAATTTATGGACAATTGGTTGAAGATCACTCTCCCGCTCTAAGTACTCTATTGTGATGACCCAAAAGGGTCATCTTGTGTAATTTAGCGAAAACTGTGTTTCGAGGCCCCAAAGGCCTCCGTTAGTGACATCTCCATATGCGTGCGTAGCCTAGGCATGTAGCCGGGAAGCTTTATGTGAAAACATGGTGAAAAGTTGATTTCATAATGATTAATTTATTAAAGTTGACTTTGATCAACATTTTTGGTTAACGGACCCGGACCCGGACCCGTGGTTGACAGTCCTAGAGGGTCCATAGAAAATTATGGGACTTGGGCATATGCGCGGAATCAAAATCCGAGGTCCCAAGCCCGAGAAATGAATTTTGTAAAGAAATTTATTTTCTGAAAATAATAAAGACTTTTGAAAATGATAATTAATGTGAAAACCGTGTCGCCTGGACCGTATTGGTTCCGGAGCCCGGAATATGTTGAATATATGTTATGTGAGTTATCTGTGAAATTTGGTGTAAAACGGACTTGAAATGTCGAGTTTCAGATAAAAATAGGAATAATTAAGCCTTATGATGTTTTGAGAAAATTCTAGGAGATTTGAGGTTTAATTCCTCATTTTTGAGGATATTTTGGTGATTTAAATGCTTGAATAAGTCCGCAAGATGATTTGCGAGTCGTGTGTGTTTTTTGTTTGGAGACCCGAGGGCTCGGGTGAGTTTCGGGTAGTTAACGGAGTGCTAAAGGTTAGAAAAATCTGGTTGCTGATGTCAGGTACATTGCTCTGTATGATTGCATAGGTCCTGCTGCGATCACATGGGCTTAATCGACGGGGGATGGTTTGGTTGCACTATGCGATCGCATTCTATTCTCCGCGACCGCATAGTGTACTAGTGGACCTGGGTGATCTTTCTCTACGGTCGCACCTTTTGCTCCGCGATCACAGAGGTCTGTGGACTGGTCTTCTACGATCGCGACCTTCCTCATGCAGTCGCATAGTAGTAGGTCCTTAATCTCTGCGATCGCAGCCCTTCTTCCGTGATCGCAGAGAACAAAATAGCCCAACAATTTTAAAAGCCCCAAAACAGAAACATTACGGGATTTCTTCCATATTTCACCGCTCTTCTTCCTCCCCACTCTCCTTAGGCAAAATTTGAACACCTTCATCACCATAGCTCCATAGGTAAGTGTTCTTAACATTATTTCCTTTCACTTTCATCAACTAATCACTAGAATCTAGGCCTAAAAATCATGAAAACAAAGTAAAAATTAGGGGGTTTGGGTAGAGTTAGGGTTTATGGGATTTTGGGTAATTCAACCTCAAATTGGGGTCGAATTTCAAAACAAATTATATATTTGAACTCGTGGGGGTATGTGTGATTGGGTTTTGGTCTGAGCCTCGTGTTTGGACAAAGTGGGCGCGGGGTAGAATTTTGTTATCTTGGAATAATGCATGGAAATGAGTAATTAGGTTATGTAAGTTAATTATTCAATCCTTATTGATATAGTTGAGTTGATTATGCCTAGATAATACCATTCTGGAGTTGAATTCTAAAGGAAAGGCGGTGTTAGAGAGTTGATTTCTATATTTTGGACCCGAGGTAAGTGTTTGGTCTAACCTTATCTTGAGGGAATAGGAGTTGAGTCTTATTTGCTACTTGCTAATGGCAGAGTACGATGTATAGGCATGGTGACGAGTATCTATACATTGGTGTCTAGCATGACCGTGAGTCTTATTATTGCGAACATTTCTATTTTGTTGTATCTTCCATGCTTGATTTATGATTTCTATATGTTGTAAAGAGCATGTGAAGGGAATTGTGATCTTTAAACTCCTTTGGAGCATTGGCTCAAATTATAACACGAATGGTGAAGATATATGAGATAGTTGAATTCTTTGGAGCATTGGCTCAAATTATAACACGAATGGTGAAGATATATGAGATAATTAAATCCTTTGGAGCATTGGCTAAAATTATAATACGAACGGTGAAGATATATGAGATAATTAAATCCTTTGAAGCATTGGCTCAAATTATAACACAAATGGTGAAGATATATGAGATAGTTGAATCCTTTGAAGCATTGGCTCAAGTAATAGAGTAAACTATGAAATGAAAGTGAAAGAAAGAGAAAGAGTTATTAAAATATACCCTTGAGGGGTCATTGTTTCTTTAGTGATTATCTCCTTTGCTGGGATTTTGGGATTACTGTTATTGTTCCCTTGTCGGGATGTAAGTGTTTAAGTGATATTCCCTTGCCGGGATTTAATTGTTTAATTGATGTTCCCTTGCTGGGATTTAATTGTTTAATTGATGTTCCATTGCAGGTATTTCTATTTTTATTCTATTTACTCCCTTGCCCATTGTTTGTGATTGTTGTTTGGGTGAGGAATAGTGTTAAAGCACGAAGGGTGATCCCGTGCACTGTTTGCTATTGCGAGGAAGAGTGTTAAACCACGAAGGGTGATGCCGTGCACTGTTTGATATAGTGAGGAAAGAGTGTAAAGCACGAAGGGTGATGCTGTTCCATATGATGTACCATTCCGTACCGATATTTATTGATTATACTGTGAGGAAAGAGAGTAAAATCACGAAGCGTGATGCCATTCCATGATTTACATTGATTACATTATACATTGCATAGTGAGGACGAGAGTAAAAGCACGAACGGTGATGCCATGCAAGCTTGTGATTTCTGGTCCTTATTGATATTCTGGCCTTGTTCTTCCTTTCTTTGTTTAAGATTTCTTATATGCAACTGTTATCTCCCCATAGCATGTTACCCTTCCCTTATTGATGGATTACTTCCTGTATTTCTTTTCCGTTGTTTATATATATATATATATATATATATATATATATATATATATGTATATATNACGCCAGCGGGTATACCTTGAAGATTCTAGGATGAGCTGGAAGACACTCCCACTAATAATGTCCTCCGGGTCCAGCTGTGTAATCTTCACAACATAAAGAAGTGCAGGTGTAGCATCAGTACAACCGACCCCATGTACTGGTAAGTGCCTAGCCTAACCTCTGCGAAGTAGTGATGAGGCTAGAACCAGACTACCAAGTAAACCTGTGCAATTCGAATGTATGTATATATATATATATATATACATACATTCGAATTGCACAGGTTTACTTGGTAGTCTGGTTCTAGCCTCATCACTACTTCGCAGAGGTTAGGCTAGGCACTTACCAGTACATGGGGTCGGTTGTACTGATGCTACACCTGCACTTCTTTATGTTGTGAAGATTACACAGCTGGACCCGGAGGACATTATTAGTGGGAGTGTCTTCCAGCTCATCCTAGAATCTTCAAGGTATACCCGCTGGCGTTCGTGGGCCTTGGCGTCTCTCCCATACCTATGCCTTTGTTTCAGTCATGTTTTCCTCTATATTAAGAGAAAGTAATGTATTTCCTTTCACACTTTGTATTTAGCACTCTTACAGACAGTTCATGAGTTTGTGACTCCAGGTTTTGGGAAAATTATGCGTCGATGTATTATGTTTTTTTTTAATTAGTTTTGAAAACCATATTTATCTATCTCCGCTGTTAAGTTTTCAACTATTTTTAGATTATTCTGTTAACCCGATGTTTCCATGCTAGTTTAACTGTACACGTTGGCTTGTCTAGCGAGTTCAACGTTAGACGCCATCACGGCCTGATGGTGGGATTTTGGGGCGCGACAAGTTGGTATCAGAGCACTAGGTTGCTTAGGTCTCACAACTCACACACAACTTGGTAGAGTCTGAGGGATCGGTACGGAGACGTCTGTATTTATCCCCCAGAGGCTGCAAAGTTAGGATGATTCCACATTTCTTTTCATCTTTATCGTGCCATATGAATTCTAAGTATTGATTATGTTTCTATTCTATTCTCTCGCAGATGGCGAGGACGCGTGCTTTCCTTGGTTCCGCTCAGCAGCCCGGCACTCCTGCTACAGCTCCTACGAGGGATCGAGGTCGAGGAGGAGGCCGTACTAGAGGCCGAGGCCAGGGCCGGGCTCAGCCTAGGGAAGCAGCCCCAGTGGAGGACCCTCAGGTCGAGTCTGACGAGGAGGTCATAGTTCTGGCAGTCCCACTTAGATTAGCTCAGGTCCTAGAGGGGTTCATAGCTACCCCACTGCTTCGGGATGCTCTTGTCCGTCTTGTCGGACTCATGGAGAGTGTAGCACAGATGGGTCTTCTTCCTACTGCACCAACCATCTCTCTGGCTGGGGGAGGTGCTCAGACTCCTGGCACTCGCACGCCGGAGCAGCTAGCTCCACAGTTTCAGACTCCGGCTCCTCAGCCAGCCGGAGTAGCTCAGACGAGTATTGCAGCACCAATAGTAGAGGGACCAACTATGTTAATAGATGTTTTGTGGAGACTGGACAGGTTCACTAAGTTATTCACAACTACTTTTACTGGTTCACCATTAGAGGACCCCCATGATTATTTGGACAACTGTCATAAGGTTCTTCGGAACATGGGCATAGCGGAGTCCAACGGAGTTGACTTCGCAACTTTTTGGTTATCTGGCGCAGCTAAGAGTTGGTGGAGAGACTATTTCTTAGCCAGACAAGCCGAGTCTGCACCTTTGACTTGGACACAGTTCTCAGAGGTATTTTTGGGGAAGTTCCTTCCCGTTACTCAGAGAGAGCACCTTCGGAGGCAGTTTGAGCGTCTCGAGCAGGGATCCATGTCACTCACTCAGTACGTGGCCATGTTCATCACTCTAGCCCGACATGCTCTTATGATACTTCCCACTGATCGAGAGAGGGTTCGGAGATTTATTGAGGGATTGGCCCGGCCTATCAAACTTCAGATGGCTAGAGAGTCAGGTACCAATATATCGCTCCAGGATGCGGCTAATGTGGCCAGGAGGATTTAGATAATTATGTCACAGGGTGGTGGTTAGGGGGCTGACAAGAGGCCTCGTCATTTTGGTTGTTTCAGTGGAGCCTCATCTGGGGGCAGGGATTCTTCAGGCAGAGGCCATCCTCCCAGACCCTTCCAGTCAGTTCTCCAAGTTTCCCATGCTGGTGGTCGTGGTTATCAGACACACTATTCAGATCAGCAGCCTTACAGTGCGTCATCAGCTCCCATCAACGCACCATTGCATCAGAGTTTTCGAGGTGGTCATTCAGATCGATAGAGTCAGACTCAGTTTCCTCAGCAGCCGAGGTCTTGTTACACTTGTGGCGATCCGGGTCACCTTGCCAGAGTTCTCGTGCTATGGTACAGGCACCAGGTGTTCCACAGCCTGCCCAGCCAGCTAGAGTTAGGGGTATAGGTGCTAGAGGTGGAGGTATAGGTCATAGAGGTGGAGCTCAGGCCGCCAAAGGTGGAGGCCAGCCAGTAGCCAGCCATCCCAGAGATGTGGTTCAGGGTGGTGGGGCCCAGCCCTGATGTTATGATCTTCCAGCCAGGCCAGAGGTTGAGTCTTCAGATGCAGTCATTACAGGTTTTATCGGGTCTACAATAGAGATGCTTCAGTGCTATTTGATCCATGGTCTACGTATTCGTATGTGTGCTCTTATTTTGCACCGTACCTGGTCACGCCTAGTGTTCCATTGAGTATTCCTGTTTATGTATCTATACCGGTGGGTGATTCTATCGTGGTCGATCAAGTCCATCGTTCTTGTGTTGTGGCGATTGGGGGTCTTGAGACCGGTGTTGATTCGCTGCGTTTAGGTAGGGTCGACTTTGATGTTATATTGGGATGGACTGGTTATCCCCATATCATGCTATCTTCGATTTCCATGCCAAGACGGTGACCTTAGCCTTACCGGATTTTCCCCGTTTAGAGCGGAAAGGAACTCCTGGTCATTCTGCCCGCAATGTTATTTCGTACGTGAAGGCTCGACGTATGGTCGAGAAGGGGAGTTTGGCTTATTTGGCTTATGTGTGTGATTCCAGTGTTGAAGCTCCCTCTATTGATTCGGCACCCGTGGTTCGTGAGTTTCCAGAGGTCTTCCCTTCAGACCTGCCGGGGATGCCACCCGACAGGGACATTGATTTCTTCATTGATATGGCTCCGGGCACCCAGCCCATTTCTATTCCACCGTATCGCATGGCCCCGCCAGAGTTGAAAGAGTTGAAGGAAAAATTGCATGATTTTCTTGGGAATGGTTTCATTAGGCCCAGCGATTCCTCTTGGGGTGCTCCAGTATTGTTTATGAAGAAAAATGATGCTTCGATGAGGATGTGCGTTGATTACAGGCAATTGAACAAGGTAACAATCAAGAATAAGTATCCACTGCCGAGGATTGACGATTTGTTCGATCAGCTTCAGGGTGCCAAGGTATTTTCAAAGATAGACTTGAGATCTGGCTACCATCAGTTGAGGATTAGGGCACCCGATGTCCCTAAGACAGCTTCCCGCACTCGGTACGGGCATTACGAGTTTTTGGTCATGTCGTTTGGGTTGACAAACGCCCTAGCAACTTTAATGGATTTGATAAACCGAGTGTTCAGGACTTATTTGGACTCGTTCGTGATATTCTTCATTGATGATATATTGATATACTCCCGCGGTCAGGAGGAGCACGAGCAGCATCTCAAAGTGGTTCTTCATACTCTGAAGGATAGCCATCTATATGCAAAGTTTTCAAAGTGTGAGTTCTGCTTGAGTTCAGTTGCATTCCAGGGTCATGTCGTATCAGCAAAGGGTATTCAGGCTGACTCGAAAAAGATTAAGGCAGTGAAGAACTGGCCTAGACCAGCATCACCTACAGAGATTCAGAGTTTCTTGGGATTGGCAGGCTACTATTGTCGGTTCGTGGAAGGGTTCTCATCTATTGCATCCCCAATTACTAGGTTGACCCATAAGGGTGCCTAGTTCAGATGGCCGGACGAGTCTGAGGCGAGCTATTAGAGGCTCAAGACAGCTCTGACGACGGCACCGATACTGGTTTTTCCCAAAGATTCAGGGCCTTCCACAGTCTATTGCGATGCTTCCTGTGTTGGGCTTGGTGCAGTGTTGATGCAGGATGGCAAGGTCATGCTTCGAAGCAGTTGAAGATTCATGAGAAGAACTATCCAGTGCATGATTTCGAGTTGGCAGCCATTGTCCATGCATTGAAGATTTGGAGGCACTATCTGTATGGCGTGGCGTATGAGGTGTTCACAGATCATAAGAGTCTTCCGTACTTGTTCAGGCAAAAGGAGTTGAATTTGAGGCAGAGGAGGTGGTTGGAGTTGTTGAAGGATTATGATATTACCATCTTATATCACCCGGGGAAGGCCAATGTGGTGGCCGATGCTTTGAGTAGGAAGTCAGCTAGTATGGGCAGTCATGCTTTTATTCCGGTCAGTCAGAGGCCGCTTGCTTTGGATGTTCAGGCTTTGGCCAATCGATTTGTGAGGTTGGATATTTCTAAGCCTAGTCGAGTGTTGGCTTGTACGGTCGCTCGTTCTTCGTTATTGGAGTGTATCCGTGATCGGAAATTTGATGATCCCCATTTGTCTGTCCCTAGAGACACGGTGTAGCGCGGAGGCGCCAAATAGGTGACCTTAGATGATGATGGTGTTTTGAGATTGCAGGGGCGAGTTTGTGTGCCCAATGTTGATGGGATTCGAGAGTTGATTTTAGAGGAGGCCCATAGTTCNTAGCGCGGAGGCGCCAAATAGGTGACCTTAGATGATGATGGTGTTTTGAGATTGCAGGGGCGAGTTTGTGTGCCCAATGTTGATGAGATTCAAGATTTTATTTTAGAGGAGGCCAATAGTTCCCGGTACTCTATTCATTCGGGCGCCGCAAAGATGTATCAGGACTTGCGGCAGCATTATTTGTGGCGTAAAATGAAGAAGGATATTGTGGCACATGTGGCGTGGTGCTTGAATTGTCCATAGGTTAAGTATGAGCATCAGAGGCCTGGTGGTTTACTTCAAAGGATTGAGCTTCCCGAGTGGAAGTGGGAGAGGATCACTATGGACTTTGTTACCGGACTTCCGTTGACCCGGAAGAAGTTCGATGCAGTTTGGGTCATTGTTAACAGGCTGACCAAGTCATCACATTTCATTTTGTGGTAGTCTCCTATTCATTTGAGAGGTTAGCTGATATCTATATCCGGGAGATTGTTCGCCTTCATGGTGTGCCAGTATCTATCATTTCAGACCGGGGCGCATAGTTTAACTCGCGTTTGTGGGGGCAGTTCAGCGAGAGTTAGGCGCCCAAGTTGAGTTGACTAAAACATTTCATCCTCAGACGGATCGACAGTCCGAGCGGACTATTCAGATATTGGAGGATATGCTCCGAGCTTGTGTTATTGACTTTGGATGATCATGGGATCAGTTCTTGCCTTTAGCAGAGTTTGGCTACAACAACAACTACCAGTCGAGTATCCAGATGGGTCCTTATTAGGCTTTATATGGTAGGCGGTGTCGATCTCCGGTTGGATTGTTTGAGCCGGGAGAGGCTCGGTTTTGGGTACAGATTTGGTTCAGGATCATTCAGGATACGCTTTGTACAGCTCAGTCCAGGCAAAAGAGTTATGCAGATCGTAAGGTTCGAGATGTGGCTTTTATGGTTGGTGAGCGAGTATTGCTCCGAGTGTCGCATACGAAGGGCGTGATGAGATTTGGAAAGAAGGGCAAGCTTAGCCCTAGGTTCATTGGTCTGTTTGAGATTCTTGATCGAGTGGGAGAGGTGGCTTATAGACTTGAATTACCGCCTAGCTTATAATCCGTACATCCAGTTTTTCATGTGTCCATGCTTCGGAGGTATCACGGCGATCCAGCCCATGTATTAGATTTCAGCACTGTCCAGTTGGACAAGGCCTTATCTTATGAGGAAGATCCGGTAGCTATTCTAGACCGGCAAGTTCATCAGTTGAGATCCAAGAGTTTCCCATCTGTTCGTGTTTAGTGGAGAGGTCAGCCTCCCGAGGCATTGACCTGGGAGCCATTACCCTAATTTATTCCCCGACTCAGTTACTTCCTTCTTCTGTCCGTTCGAGGACGAACAATTGTTTTAAAGGTGGGGATTGTGATGACCCAAAAGGGTCATCTTGTGTAATTTAGAAGAAATTGTATTTTGAGGCCCGGAAAGCCTCCGTTAATCTCACCTCGACATGTGTGCGTAGCCCGAGCGTGTAGCCGGGAAGCTTTTATGTGAAAAGTTTATTTCATAATGATTAATTGATTAAAGTTGACTTTGGTCAATATTTTTGGTAAACGGACCTGGACCCGTGATTTGACGGTCCCATAGGGTCCGTAGAAAAATATGGAACTTAAGCGTATGCCCGGAATCGAATTCCGAGGTCTCGAGCCCGAGAAATTCATTTTTTAAAGAAAATTATTTTTGAAAAATAATAATGACTTTTGAAAATGATATTTAATGTGAAAACCATGTTGCCGGGCCCGTATTATGGTTCCGGAGCCCGGAACAGGTTGAATATATGTTATGTGAGTTATCTGTGAAATTTGGTGTAAAACGGACTTGAAATGTCGAGTTTCGGATCAAAATCGGAATAAGTAAGCATTATGAAGTTTTGAGAAAATTCTAGGAGATTTGAGGTTTAATTCCTTGTTTTTAGGATATTTTGGTGATTTAAATGCTTGAATAAGTCTGTAGGAGGAATGGGGAGTCGTTTTTGTTTTTGGTTTGCAGACCCGAGGGCTCAGGTGAGTTTCGGGTAGTTAACGGAGTGCTAAAGGTTTGAAAAATCTGGTGTTTTAAGTTGGTTGCTGGTATCAGGTACATTGATCTATGCGATCGCATGGGTCCTTCTGCGATCGCATAGGCTTAATCGAGGGAGGGTAGTTTTTTGCACTATGCGATCTATTCTCCGCGATCCCATAGTGTACCAGTGGACCTGGGTGGGGGCTGGGTGATCCTTCTCTGCGGTCGCACCTTTTGCTCCGCGATCGCAGAGGTCTGTGGACTGGTCTTCTGCAATCGCAACCGTTCTCTTGCGGTCGCATAGTAGTAGGTTCTTAAGCTCTACGATCGCAGCCCTTCTTCCGTGATCGCAGAGAACAAAATAGACCAACCATTTTAAAAGCCCCAAAACATAAACATTACGGGATTTCTTCCATATTTCACCACTCTTCTTCCTCCCCACTCTCCTTAGGCGAAATTTCAAGACCTTCATCCCCATAGCTCCAGAGGTAAGTGTTCTTAACATCATTTCATCTCACTTTCGTCAAATAATCACTAGAAGGCCTGAAAATCATGAAAACAAAGTAGAAATTAGGGGGTTTGGGTAGGGTTAGGGTTTATGGGATTTTGGGTAATTCAACCTCAATTTGGGGTTGGATTTCAAAATGAATCATATATTTGAACTCGTGGGGGTGTGGGTGATCAGGATTTGGTCCGAGCCTCGTGTTTGGACCAAGCGGGCCCGGGGTCAAATTTTTTTATTTTGGAAGAATACATAGAAATGGGTAATTACGCTATGTGAGTGAATTATTGAATCCTTATTGATATACTTGAGTTGATTATGCCTAGATAATACCATTACGGAGTTGAATTCTAAAGGAAAGGCGGTGTTAGAGGGTTGATTGCTATATTTTGGACCCGAGGTAAGTGTTTGATCTAACCTTAGTGTGAGGGAATAGGAGTTGAGTCTTATTTGCTACTTGCTAATTGTAGAGTACGATGTATAGGCATGGTGACGAGTATCTATACACTAGTGTGTAGCATGACCGTGAGTCTTATTATTGCGAATATTTTGATTTTGTTGTAACTTCCATGCTTGATTGATGATTTCTATATGTTGTAAAGAGCAAAGGGAATTGTGATCTTTAAACTCCTTTGGAGCATTGGGTGAAATTATAACACGAATGGTGAAGATATATGAGATAGTTGAATCATTTGGAGCATTGGCCCAAATTATAACACAAATGGTGAAGATATATGAGATAATTAAATCCTTTGGAGCATTGGCTCAAATTATAACACGAATGGTGACGATATATGAGATAATTAAATTCTTTGGAGCATCGGCTCAAATTATAACATGAATAGTGAAGATATATGAGATAGTTGAATCCGTTGGAGAATTTCCTCAAGTAATAGAGTAAACTATGAAATGAAAGTCAAAGAAAGAGAAAGAGTTACTAAAATATACCCTCGCCGGGTCATTGTTGCCTTAGTGATTATATCCCTTGCTAGGATGTTGAGATTATTGTTATTTTTCCCTTGCCGGGATGTAATTGTTAAATTGATGTTCCCTTGCCGGGATTTAATTGTTTAATTGATGTTCCCTTGCCGGGATTTATATTTTTTTTTGGCCTTGTTGTTCCTTTCTTTGTTTAAGATTTCTTATATGAAACTGTTATCTCCCCATAGCATGTTCCCCTTCCCTTATTGATGGATTACTTCCTGTATTTCTTTTCCGCTGTTTATATATATTCGAATTGCACAGGTTTACTTGGTAGTCTGGTTCTAGCCTCGTCACTACTTCGCCGAGGTTAGGCTAGGCACTTACCAGTACATGGGGTCGGTTGTATTGGTGCTACACCTGCACTTCTTTATGTTGTGCAGATTACGCAACCGGACCCGGAGGACATCATTAGTGGGAGTGTCTTCCAGCTCATCCTAGAGGCTTCAAGGTATACCCGCTGGCATTCGTGGGCCTTGGCGTCTCTCCCATCCCTATGCCTCACTATGTGGCCGTTATGCTGCCCGTAGACCCGCTCTGCAATCGCATAATGCACCATATAACCTCCCTTCAAAAAAATTCAAGGCTTGATATGTGATTAGAGTGCTGCCCGCAAAATGGTTTTTGCAGTCGCAGAATAGGCTGCAAAAATGACATCAAAGTTGT
The DNA here is from genome assembly GCA_005239525.1 of Nicotiana knightiana. Classification (NCBI taxonomy): domain Eukaryota; kingdom Viridiplantae; phylum Streptophyta; class Magnoliopsida; order Solanales; family Solanaceae; genus Nicotiana; species Nicotiana knightiana. The sequence continues at coordinate 52,348 of ML427579.1, forward strand.
CCCAAATGGCTGCCCCACTATGCGTCCATTCTGCGGCCGCTTAAAGCATCACAGAAATGCCCAACTCTGTAAAACATTTTCCTTCAACTTCCCAGCGTACTATTCAACCCAAAAAGTCTATACCCCCGCACCACGAATCCCTAATTTTTACGAAATTTTTTTACGAGGCCTTAAATAATCGAGAGAGAAGTTTCTACTAATCAATCGAACTAATAACCAAATGAATTCGAGAGACTCACATTGACATTAGAAGTTAATTATCTAGAGTTAAATCCCAAACATTTTTCTTTCACCTATCTTATAAACCCTATCATCTCTCAATTGATAACCTTTTTTGCTCATTAATTGCGTTGATTATAATTTGCCAATAGTTTAGACTCTTAGTTAACTTTAAATTTCATCACACAAATATCAATTATTAATCAACTTGGATAACACTCTAACTACAAACTACGATAATACCGATTAACTCCAATCGCTATGGATACGATATTATATATTCGACTAGCGAGCATATTTAAGTGTGTGTGTTGCGCTCGTCATGTCCCAACCTAGATTACTAAGTATGTTAACTCAATTGAAGTTTCATTTTTCATGATAAGTTCAATAATGCATGTCTCAGTCTAGTCCTATTCAGTATTCCTATATCATGTAACTCAATATGATTCGGTATTTCGGCATCACATGTTGCAATATAATTCCCTGACACTGTATTTTATATCCTTTATGCATATTTGGGCATGAGGCTGTAGTTTATGCTTTATGCATGTTTGGGCCTTAGGTTGTAGTTGATGTTTTATGTATTTTTGGGCCTGCAGCCGTAGTTATGTATACATATACTTGGGCTTGAGGACGTAACTTGTGCACATGTATACAGGGCCTGAGGCCATAGTTTATTCATATAAAAAGATTGTTCATGATTCAGAAGAGGGAGTGTTCATTTCATTACTTCCTATGTTCAGTCAGTTATTTGTTATTAGTTATTAGTTATCAGTTATTTTTTATTAGTTATTAGTTATCAGTTATCAGCTATCAACTATCCGTTACTATTTCATTTTCTATTTAAACATTAATCATTTTAGCTATCACTTATAAATTCAGTTTTTGTTTCAACAGTTATCAATTATCAATTCTCAGTTATCAACTCAGTATTAGATTCAGCATTTATAGTTATTTCTTTCAAATGCTTTACATACCAGTGCAATTCAAATGTACATACGTCCCTTTTGCCCGGGACTTGCATCTCATGATGTAGGTAATGATTTACAGGGTAACGATTTAGAGCACTGGAATTCTCATACCAGATATTTGGTGATCCCCAGTTCTTTCGGGGAAATATAATTACCATTACTTTACAGTCTTTCAGTATTTCATGCAGTCGGTGTTTTCAATACTTCATTAGAGGCTTCATAGACTAGGGTGATAGTTATATAGAGTCACATGCTTTTCATGTTAAGCAACGTTGACTACAAATGTGTTTCAGATTTGTATTAGTGTTTAAACACTTAGATTTATATCATTCATAGTTTCAGTATATTAGCACGCGTTAGTTTATATTCTGCATTGTGTATATTACAATAACCCATATTGATTAATCCAGCTAGTTGGTTCGGTCGATCATATGTAGTCATGAACAGAAAGTCGTGTTACGTTTAGGTCAAGGTTCGGGGCGTAACCAAGCTTGGTATCAGAGCACTAGGTTTAAGTGTACTAGGGAGTCTATGAAGCCATGACCAATGGAGTTTCCTTTATATGTGTGTGTCAGCCACACATATAAATCGTTAACTGTCACGACTCAAACTGATGGGCCGCTACGGTTACCCGGTACCTTACGCTACCGAGTACCAATGTAATGTGTCTTTCTTATTACATCATCATAGATAAGTGGTCCAGAAGGGGCGTCATGAGATAACCAGAGTAAACATGAGGGAATACCCGACATATAACGACCCAACCTGATATAGAAACTCGTATCTGTGACATATGGGCCTATAAAGCTAATGTGATCTATTATATACTTAAAATAAAGGTCGTCAAGATCATACAAGTATCCATATACATGACATCTCTCCACAAGCCTCTAAGAGTACATACTTATCATATGGTCGGGACAGGGCCCCGCCATACCAAACAATAGACATCTAAATCATACTAACAAAATAAGCAACTCTGAAGCAAATGGAGCGAAACAACATCTTCCGCTGAGTTGATAGACTACTTGGAGGACTCTCGACATGACTATTGGGACCTGCGAGCATGAAACGAAGCATCCCCAAGCCAAAGGGACGTCAATACAAATAATGTACCGAGTATGTAAGGAAATAAAATAACTAAAAGCTCAGACTTAAGTGATAATAAAATAACTGGAATTAACTTGGAGTCAAAGATACTATGGAAATATGGTTACCTGCTTTCCGACTCAACTCTCTCAATATAGTAAGTAAAATAGTTGTCCGGCCCTATAAGGCTCGGTATATATAACTTCTTTGTCGTGTAGGCTCGCTCATAGGCTCTCAGCCATACTAGGCTTTGTATGTCGGCCATTTTGGGCTTGCTTATCGGCACTCGGTCCAATAGGGGCCTGCCCACCGATTATAGCTCGATGGTGGTTAAAATACTATAATACTATATATATATATATATATATATATATATATATATATATATATATANCCTCTTCTCAATTGACTGGAAGGAGACAATACTCAACTGAATATAAAGTCCCGATATGGGAGAATAGTGTAACTTATGAGACTAGGATAGTGTATATATATATTCGGGAGTATGAAATTCTCTTTATGCCTTGTTATCAAACACATGTAATTACGAGGTCATGCCAAAATGAAGGAACGGCATAGTCTTAATATACCTGGAACGATTCTCTTGACAATTCCACTAACACACGTCTTTTGCGACGAACACGTCACGGCAGATCAAATTAGTGAAAAATCCATATTATATTCTTTAGAAAGATTATATTGTACTTCGTTAGAATCGCGATAGCACGCTACTTCATTTCATACAAATTGTTGAGCACTCATCTATTACTTTTTGTTGAAGATTTCATATAAATTCCTTGGTTTGAGATATCATTCATTATCTTAGCAAGCATAAGAATCTTACTTTGTAAAGGATTCCTATGAAATCTGGTTTGAGAATCCAAAACGTTACTTAGCAAATCAATGCTACTCACTTAATAATGTAGGAAAAGCTTTTAAGATTATGGGTTGTGGGCCCCACTTTAGGATGACTAAGTCACTAAATTGCCACCTTAAAATGTAACATAATTGTCACTTCTTTGGGCTGCCATGATAAGGAGTTATCCCCCCCCCCCCCCCCC
>ML427579.1:55948-127138 GCA_005239525.1 Nicotiana knightiana
ATCTTATCCAAGTATGCTTTATTAATTGGTTAATCTCCAACTAAAAATTAATAATTACCCAATTATCCACATAATTAAAAATTATCAAAACTTACTTAAAATACTACTCGCTTTTAATATACCTTAGACACCTTACTATCATGGTCATGTGGTACCTTGTATGGCACTTTTCCATAAATATCGAATATTATATCCTGGATCGTATTATATCCGAAATTGTCAAATTTTGACGAAATTCATCTTCTTCGATTTGCTTACCCTCTCACTTTCAAGAATTTATTTATCACTTGTTTGAAATAGCGTTATACTTATTATCCCAAAATAATCTCATTTTCCAAACCTACGTCGACTAACTTACGGCGAAACTTTAACCTACGAAAATTCGGGATGTAACATTTAATTTTCGAGCTTTCATCAATTTATTTATGGAATACTTTCACATACAAAAATATGGGGTGTAACATCATTCCCCTCTTCGGAATATTCGTCCTCGAATGTTGACTGTTGCACTTACCATTCTCATAACTCATTGCTCTTGTGAATACTTTAGTACTCCTCTTGCCATCTAGGCAACTGTTCTGTGAATGAGTCCCAAAGGCTAGGGCATTCCCCCCTTTAGGCATGTTTCTCACACCACGAATCGTGGTCGGAATCCTTCCAATTTTCTAACTATTGCTACCTTTTATCATGCAACATGTATGACTCTGACATTGTAAGTGTGCCTATGCGACTCTTTTCTCCTTATCCTCCTCCTTTTAGCCAATCTCTAGGCCTCACTTGGTAAACTTATACAAAGCTTAATAAGATGTCCCTTTGGGCATCTATACTGATGTTCTTCGCTTAGTACTTAGTCGAAGATACGATATTGTTATATCTTATTTCATAGATCTTGTTATTCATCCGTATGACTTTAGTGTATCTAGGTAGGTCATACCATATCATAACTCTTACCTTAGTTTTATTATTATCGAAGTCTTCTACCCAATTCTAGGTTACTCTCTCGCTTCTTATCATAGGTGTACAAATCCAAGTCTTTTAATTCTTCCTTATTATTGTTCATTTAAACGATGGAATCCTTATCTCCTCTCATACATTGGAACTTTATCCATCTATTGTCGATCCAACTTAACGTTGATCCATAAAGTACAACTGATAACTTGACCTCTTATGTAACACTACCGCTAGGACCCACATCTCATCGTGGACATGTGGATTAATTATACCGGTCCACCTAGGGACGATACTATACTTCCATAACCGTATTTGATAGAATCCCACTGTGATTCACGCACGTGGGTATTTTAATCCTGTACATTTTTTGAAATCCTTTTTTTCTTTTTCAAATCATTACTAAATTGAAAGCCCAAATATCATCCTTTATTTGTCAAAATCACACCCTTATTCTATTACCAGTGATCCCTTCTAAATGCTACTAGTCTTTAACTCCTTTGAGTTCGTTCAGGTTATACTAAGCTTTCTATAACTCAGAGAAACCATTATCTCTCTTGTTTTCAGAGGCTTAATCTCGAGGACTTATCCATTCTCATCATCTTCTCACTCGCCCTTTCTATTCCTTATTCTTGTCTTCTTAAAACCCTGTCGCTTTACCATGCTTTAGCTTGTAACTTACACATATCGATTTATACTACTCGCAACCTTCCTTCGAATTTCTTGCATCATAGGTTTCCTTGTGTTATTCTGGAACATCAAGAGAGACATCACATCATCTCTAACTCTTCTTTACTCTCTTAATCAGACTTCTTGATACGTAGAAACTATAGGATGGATGATATGCCATTTACAATGCCGCAATCATTCCTGGATACTGAATCCCACTGCTTCTAGCCCTGTATTTGCAGTATAGACTATTCACAATCTTTTGTACCTAAATAACTTGTATGTTTTTCACCTTTACCTTACTTACCTTAAAATCACGCATCGCATCTTCTACCACTTTCATGGCCTCCCTTCGACATAGGTAAGATTCACATCCACAACTTGAAGCTCAATCATAATACTCGCACCTCTGGTGCATACACAATCCGGTAGGAGCTTCATACTGACTTCTTATGAGGCTGGTACTCTTCTAAATGGCTTTATCATAGAGCCGTTATAGGATATGGTTGTTGTACTATCTCTATTGTACCTCTGATAGTAAGAGTGATTCTTACTATGTTATCAATCACGATTTCTATATTTTTCCGGGTCTAATAATCAAACTCCTGATTTACTTAGTTGATTAAACTTTTTAGTTTCCTCTTCCTTCTGATCAGCCTTTATGTAGGCTTAAGCTATCTTCTGATCTGCAACTCTTGATATTAGTTATTACTTTAGTCCCTCATAGACGCTATGGAATATCCAAGATACAATCTTTTAGCCATTCAAACCTTTGTCTATGACCTGGACTCAATTTTTTCTTTTAACTTATACCCGAGTCTTCTACAACAATATGATTTTCAACTTATATGCATACTCTGAAATAGCATGTGCGTTCATACCATAACTAATTCTGGATCATTGATCGAATAATTCCTTTCGTTCATTCTCGGCTTTCTTTAAACGCTAGCAATTGCTTTTCCTGGTTGTTCTGCCACTTGTTGCATGAAATACTTAGCTTATCTTAGTGCCCACACATATTTGAATTCCATACAACCCATATGATCTTGAATATCACCTTTTGATTTTTTTTTGTTCTTCCCATTCATTAGCCACGATAGGTGCCAATTTCTTATGGGGTGCATACAATGTTGTTGTAAGAGTGTTGTTACAATATTATTTCCTCTTTAGGTCATTGTGCTTAGGTTGAAGCCTGCTTCCTTATATTCATATCTAGTCTTTAATTTTAGTACGTGGGGAAGACCCTGTGACTTTTGTAAAGCTACGAGCTTATTACATCGTATACTCGACGGACCTTTTGATGTCCTTTCGTACTTATAATTATATGTAGTTACTTACCTCCACGCCCTTGTGCTTATATGGGTTGCTTCTAAACTGATATCTTGATTGTCTTCTTAGTGGCACTCTTTTTTATTCCCATAACATTCATACGATACCTTTAACTATCCCAAATCCTATCTGAATATTTCTCAAGTCTTACGATGACATTATTGCGAGGTTGAATTCATTATATTGGGTTTTACTATGGTTATCTTGCACGATCTGTTGATTCATTTGTAACCTCCTGTCTAGCCATAACCGGACTCTTCCTAAATCAACTATCAATCACTCGTTGGCCAATTCTCATACCAATATTCAGTGTAATCTTTTGAAACGATCTAGTCGGTTGTTCCGAGAGTAATAGTCCTGTTTCGCCCATTTATGCTTCTCCGTGTGTTGTTCAGTCTTATTATGTTGCTTTGGGTTGGTTGGACCGGGTTCGGAGTGATTTTGGAAGGGAATGAGACACTTAGTCTCTTAATTTGGAAATTTAGTTGGAAAAGTCAACCGGAAGTTCACTTATGAGCAAACGATCTCGGATTAGGGTTTTTATGGTTTGAATAGCTCCGTTAGGTAATTTTGGACTTATGAGTATGTTTGGAATGTTATTTGAAGGTCCGTGGTAGAATTAGGCTTGAATTGGAGAAATTTGGCGATTCCCGGTCGGCGGTGGATAATTAGATACCGGGGTCGATTCCGAAAGTTGGAGTAGGTTCGTATGTCATTTGTGATGTGTTTGCAAAATTTGAGGTTATTCGAATAAGGATTGGTAGGTTTCGGCATCGTTTGTGGAATTTTGAAGTTTAGAAGTTCTTAGGCTTGAATCCGAGGGTAATTTGGTATTTTTGATGTTGTGTTGAGTGATTCGAAGGCTCGACTAAGTTTATATGATGTTATGGGATGTGTTGGTATGATTGGTCGGGGTCCCGAGGGGCTCAGCTGAGTTTCGGGGTGGTTTCGGACCATTTCAAGGCCATTTTTAGCTGCTGATTTTTCGCTACAGCAGTGTGCTACGCGATCGCGGGGATTTGGTCGCGATCACGGTAGGTAAAATGAAAGAAAATGGCGAGTGAATCGCGATCGCGTAGAGGAAATTGTCCGCTGCACTGACCCGACTTTGGAAGCTTGTATCTTACAATCTATAAAGAATTTTGAGAGGATCTAAAAGTGAAAGTTGTAGAACTTTGTGTATAGTTTTCCAAAAATCAAAACACGTGGCATTTGGAGTTATTTCTGAAGAGTTATGGTAGGTACACTACAGCCTATCCGGAAGAGTTTTTTAAATCGCATTGTGTTGACTTTGGCGGCTTATATCTCGTAATATATAAAGTATTGCGAAATCATCAAAGAATGAAAGTTGTAGCCCTTGGTTTCTAGTTTTCATAAAGTCAAACCATTTACATTTTAGATTTTTTTTTACAAAATGTTATGACTATTAAACTAGAGGCTATATGGAAGAGCTGGGCATTTGTTCTTCGCAATCGCGAAGCATTTTCCGCGATCGCAAAAGGCACATTTGGGCTGAGAAAAGTTGTGCTTCATGATTGCAAAGAATTTTCCGCGATCACGGTGAGTAAATACCTGGGCAGAAGCTATATATCGAGGTTTCCACAATTTTTAACATACTTGGAGCTAATGAGCTCGGATTGAAGCGATTTTTGAGGTGAGTTTCAGCATATGTAATGGGGTAAGTGATTTATATCTAATTTATTTTCTAACTCCATGATTATTCCTTTAGTTTCATCATTTAATTTGTGATTTGAGGTGGAAAACTAGGGAAAATAGGGAAGAATTCTTGACTTGGATTTCTGGGGATTTGAGGGGTCATATGTGATCGGATTTTGATGAATTTGGTATGTATAGACTCGTGAGTGAATAAGAATTCTAGTTTTGTGATTTTTATCGGATACCGAGGCATGGGCCCAGGATCAGGTTTGACAAATTTCGGGATTTTTTATGTAGTATTATTGTTTTCGCGTGGGTTTTGTTGGTTTAGCGTATATTGATGTTATTAATCTGATTTTTTAATAGATTCGGGAAAATTTGAGGCCGTCGATCGGCTAGGGCATCACGGAGTACATTTTTATCCGATTTGAGGTAAGTAATGATTGTAAGTGTTTTCCTGAGGGTATGAAACCCCGAATTTCACATTGTTTCACTATTTTTACATGTTTAATGTTTTATTGAGTTTCATTACTCTACTTTGATGCATATGAAATATGTTTTGGGATGAGTTCCATGTTTTAAGTGCAATGTCCGAGTGGCTTGTGAGGTTTATGACTGAATGAGGCTGAGGGAATGATTTGTGAGCATATGATATGGGATCAGGTTGCACGCCGCAACATGTTATTGATAGGCCGAGTACTAGAGTGATTAATTCCATGATTTGGCATGTTATAGCGCTTGGGTTGAAGGAGCCCCTCCGGAGTCTGTACACCCACAGTGAGTGCCGGTACCTAATGTGTGCGAGTGTCGAGTTCTGAGTGCCAAGTGACGAGTGATTGGGGTGCATTAGTGGATGTGAGGTTTCCACAGGGACTGCTTACGAGTGATTGTGAGGTTGCTAAGGGACTGATTTTGAGTAATTATGCCCGAGAGGTAGTTTATGATATATGTTTTTGCCTGAGAGGCTATTTATGTTTTTTAGCACTTTTACTCTAAATTCTTGGAATTTCTGTTGAAAATTTGGGAAAAATACTTTCAAATGATTTTTACTGAAATCGGATTTTAAGCGTGATGATTTGACATATGTACTGTTGGGAAGAAGAAGAACGGTATTTACTGTTATTTTATAGCATGTACTTGCTTGTTTCTTATTGCTCGGACCTTATTTTCTTTTATTACTTATTGAGTTGGCGTACTCGCATTACTCCCTGCACCTCGTGTGTAGATTCAGGTGTTAGGGCATCAAGGTGAGAGCTGATTTTACCTATCTCAGAGATTTACGGAGATTTGCGAGGTAGCTGCACGACGTCCGCAGCCTTGACTTCTCCTTCTTGCTTTTGTAGTGTTTATTTTTCCCAAACTTGTTATTTTTAATAGATGCTCATGACCAGCGACTTCGTGATTTTGGGCTGTATTTTAATGTTTGGTATATCCTTACTTTCTTTGAAATGCTTAAATGGGAGTTTTTATGAAATATCAGATTAGTAATGATTTGAACGAAATGTTTATTTATGTTATAAGTAGTAAGTTGGCTAGCCTTGTATCACGATAGGCGCCATCATGGTCAGAGGGTTTTAGGATCGTAACAAGTTGGTATCAGAGCCTAGGTTACATAAGACTCACCAGTCATGAGCAGGTTTAATAGAGTCTTGCGGATTGGTACACAGACGTCTGTACTTATCTTCGAGAGGTTGTGGAACCCTTAGGAAAAATCTCACGTTCTTGAATTCTTGTCGTGCCAATCCATTTATTCAGCCAAAAGCATAACTCTTTGAATTCCTTTCATGTATTCGAATGCGCACGTGAGCGCTCGGTATCAGTTGTGCATCGCCGACTTGTGATTTTCATGTATGAGTTGCGAGATTGATTTTAGCAATTTGATAATGGGCCAATCTGGAGGACATGAGGCCAGGTTTTTTCTATGGCTTGGGTGTTGAGATTTTGAGTGTGTGACCACATGCATTTGGGACTTATATGTCCGTTATGTCTATATTGGTGGGATTTTATGCCTGGATGACTATGTTCTGAGTGTGATTTGATAGTTAGATGTGTTCAAATTATCTGATTACGACAAACAAAATTAGCTGGAGATGTAACAAGAACTATAGAGTGTTTGAGTTCTGTCTTGAGTTGTCATATGGCCTCGAGTTGTGAGTGTATTGAAAAACCTCTTATGCAGTTTAGTTATGGAGTGAAGTAAATCTTCATGTTGTGTTAGAAGTTCCTGGTGATGTCTTTTGGGCTAAGCAATTCCCTAGTAGCGTTCATGTGTTTGATTAACCGTGTATTCCAATTGTATTTGTACTCCCTTATTATTGTATTCATTGATGGTATCCTGGCGTACTTATGTAGGTAGGAGGAGCATACTCAGCATTTGAGGATGGTGTTATAGAGATTGAGGGAGGAGAAGCTTTATGCAAAGTTCTCTAAGTGTGAATTTTGGCTCAGCCCAGTAGCATTAATGGGGCACGTGGTGTCCAATGAGGGTATCCAAGTGGTCAGACGAGTGTGGGGGGAGCTCTCAGAACTCCAGACTGCTTTGACAACAACTCGAGTTTTAGTTCAGCCATCAGCTTCAAGATCTTATACCGTGTATTGTGATGCCTCGAGAGTAGGCGTTGGTTGTGTTTAAATGCAGAAGGGTACAGTGATTGCGTAATAGCTATGGTTTTAGGAAGGGTATAGAGAGATATCAGTTTGAGGCTAGGCAGGCGGGGTTCTCTCCTGCGGGGTGTCCTAAGGTTTGTGATCCTTACATTGTTTTGTAACAAGTTCTCTTTTGTCAGTAGATGATATATGTTGCAATTTGAGTTTAGATCGCTTGGAAGTTGGCATGACTATTACAATGCTGAGTACGAGATTTCTAGGCGATTTGAGATATTAGATGGTTTGTGTTACATGAGCTCAAGAAGGATTTCGTTGAATCTCCCTACGATATTGTGGCAGTGTTAGTGTATGAACATTTTGAGTTATTGGTTGTTTTAATCCATGGCTTTGATCCAAGTGGGGGAGTCTGCTAAGGATTAGTTGGTTGCCCGATTATATGTTTTATCGGTTTTGGTTTGGGGTATAGTGGTGGATCTATTATGACCTGCAGCGGTGGAGTGTGGGAATGACTCGAGTAATGGAAATTTCTGGATATATGTTGTATTATACTATATGATATGGGTCTTTTTGCATGATTGAGTTGTTACTTATAAAGGAAGTAGTGTGCGTGAAGTATGAATTTGTTGGGTTGCCTTGGGGTGTGGGTTACTCCCTTGGGTGTTGGTGTGTTAATGGGGTACGTGTCGTTCGATCTATTTGATCAGTTTAATTGAGAATTGTGTAGAGTGGGTGACTACCGATAATGGATTTGATGGATTCAGAGTTTTATATATCATTGAAGATTCTACATTCTGGTGTCATAAAAGGGAAGGATAGTTCGAATTCATCGAAAGTCTCCTTATAGTATGTATTTGAGATGTGGTACTTTGGGTGCTTATGATATGGTAAGGTTCTATGATTGGTTCTTGGAAATGCTCTTGGGTTTTGGCGACCTGCGTAGCTTGGTTGAGTTAGAGGGATTCAGTCCTGACGGATTGGTTAAGTGCGAATCGATTTTCGAGAGTTCTAGATGGTCTATGTCATAGTTGAGATGTACAATTTCTACTAGTGTTTGGGGCATGTGGCATATTGTAATTTTCTCCAGAATGAAATGAAATGGAAAGTTCTTACCTAATTGAGTATGTAGTTTCTTGTGACTTAGAGTGGGTTTGAGGTTTGTCATATCGTTCATATAGGGGCATAATGGGTGCGATGTGTGGTGTAGTATTGAGATTGCGGGTGCTAGGTCACGATGCGATTTGAAAGGAAGCTTCTGAATTCTTAGGTAGCATGGATGATCTCAGATGATCAGATAGATAATGTTACTTTTAGATATGAATCAATAAAGGAATAAGTTTCAGAAGAGGTACTGTGTTTTGATTTATGCAAACTTCATTCGCGTGGTGATACTCTCCTTGTTGATCGGTTGAGGGTATTCAAATTTAGCCTTGTAACACATATGGATCGCAGGGGGCATCCCTCGTGGTATGATCGTGTATTGGGGAAGTATTAGACATTCAGGCGACAAAGTTGAGATGATATATGGTGATTTGTGTGCTCTGAGGGTTTTGAGTATGGGAACTCTAATGAGTAGATGATTTCATAGTTGAGGGTTGTAGGCACGTAGCCAAGGTTAGCCAGGGGTTAATGTGTGTTGTGATTAAGTGATTATGGACCTTCGGGGGGTCATTTTTCTATTGTGTATGACCGGATTGATTTGGGGTTCCTTAGTAGGCCCAGTGGGGATAGGTGTTTTGTATCGAGTCGGATTGATTGGCTCCATAGTGCTATTGTGAGGGGCATGCCAGTTAGTGTTTATTGGGCTTAGCTATGTTCTGGGATGATTTATGATTTACTCTTCCCTGCTATGGAGAGCTGTGATTCTTTGGTTTTAGGCACACATGGTATGGTTCTATTGTGGTCTTATAGCGAGATTTGAGTAAGGTAAGTAAACGGGTATTGCAGGATTAAGACGTATTGGTTATGTTCTTTCGGGTTCATGTGGCATGGTATCGTTCGATTCTCTGTGGTTATGGCAATGCACTTTGAGTACTTGATGTAGGGTTTCGCGTGGTTATCAATTTTGAGCAAGGCAGAGCGATGTATATAATATGGACTAACGCTTGGATGGGGTCGCGCCTTGCAGCAAAATTATGTTGGGATATGATCCTTGTGTGTTTGATTTATGTGATTTGGTTATGCAGTTTGTGAGGAGTTCTTAGCATTGCATTGTGGTGATACCCGCTGATCTTGCGGGAAGGTTCACTTGTTTGATGTCATTTTTCATGTTTGGGGTACATTTGGAATGGTGTCTATTAGTGCACGGTCTGTACGGGTATGACTTTAAGCGATCTTGATGTGTCATGTTACTAGAGTGGTTGTGTTTGATGGGATGAGGTCATCGAACCTAGAATGGGTGTTATCGAGTCTGGATGAGGTCATCGAAACATAGAAATTTTGCTATACTTCCTGTTAAAGAGAGGCAATTCCATCACTTGTTGATCCGACGAATGGCTACGGACTTCTGTGTGTTTCTTTCATCATTGGCAGTGTATGAATGTGTTAGAATGGGTCTTTGTTTGATAATACGGTTATTACCGACATTGGGTTTCTTGAGCAGCTGCTGTGATTAGAAATTATCGCTATGTGTGTTTGAGTTATGTGGGATATCATGTGATTTCATCTTCAGTTACGGCTACGGTTGGATACAACTTGTTCAGACTTATACAGTGTGTGGATGCGTGATTCTGATCTTATAGAAAAGTTCGGATGTGGAAATTTGGATTCTAAGGCTTGGGCTAGGTTGGATGAAGAAATTTTTGTTATGCTGCGTTATCAGACCTATATATTCTAGGGTGACGTGGGATCACCCCTGGATATGTGCATGGTGAGGTTACACGGCATTTTGATGGTGTTGGATAATAACCTTGGCACGTTTGAGGACGAATGTATGTTTTAAGTGGGGGAGGATGTAACGACCCGACAGGTCATTCCGAGAGTAATAGCCCTATTCCCCCCAATTCTGCTTCTCTATGTGTTGTGCAGTGTCATTATGTTGCTTTGGGTTGGTTGGTCCGGGTTCGGAGTGATTTTGGAAGGGAATGAGACACTTAGTCTCTTAATTGGAAATTTAGTTGGAAAAGTCAACTGGAAGTTGACTTATGAGTAAACGATATTGGATTAGGGTTTTTATGGTTCTTTAACAACCCGGCCGGTTGTTTCGTGAGATTAGCCTTGTTTCCCCCATATCTTCTTAATCATATGTTGCTAACCTCTTTATGTTGTGCTGGGTCAGTTGGTTCGGGTTCGGAGTGTTCGTGGTGAGAGTAGAGACACTTAGACTCTTAAATTAGCTTAATAGTTGAAAAAGTCAACTGGGAGTTGACTTATAGGTAAACGACCTTGGAATGTAGATTTTATGGCCCGAAAATCTTCGTTAGGTTATTTGGGACTTAGGACTGTGTTCGGAATGATGTTTTGATGTCCGGTGTAGACTTAGGTTTGAATTGGTGAAAGTTTGTTTTTGGCGATTTATGGTCGGTAGTGGAAAATAATCTATCACGGTCGGAATGGAATTTCGATAGTTGGAACAGGTTCATAATGTCATTTTGGATATGTGTGCAACATTTCAGTTCAATCAGATGTGTTTTGGTTTGTTTCGGCATCATTGGCGAAATTTAGAAGTTTCAAAGTTCATAGCTTGAACTTTATGTGATTTTTGTGTTTTTGAGTTGTTTTTGGTATTTCGAAGGCTCGACTAAGTTCGAATGATGTTATGGGATATGTTGGTACGTTTCGTTGAGGTCCTTAGGGCCTCGGGTGTGTTTCAGGTGGTTAACGGACCAACTCTTTGCTTAAAAACTGGGTAGATTTTGCTAGTGTGAGTTTCTGGTTTCCTTCTACCCGATCGTGGGAGGATGATTGTGATCGTGTAGGCCTAGCTGGGGATGGCAGGGTTCTTTTTATATGAGATAGCGTGGTGGAGGTCGCGATCCCATAGAGTTGATGGGCGCGTGAGGGGGTTGAGTCGTTGTTCTTCACGATCGCATAAAATTGTTTGTGATTGCGTGGGTTTATGTCCGGTTGAATCGCGATCGTGTGTGAATGTCTGCGATCACGTAGTGTAATTTGATGGGGCAGCTGAATTTTTCTTTGCAATCGCGTGGGAGCTTCCGCGATCGTGGTGAAGAAATAGGCCTGGGCAGAACAGTTTTTAAGTTCTAAATTCGGGGATTCTTGGCCATAACTCAATATTTCATTAGGGAGCTCGAGAGAAGGAGATTTTGGACGATCTTTTTTTTGGTTTTATTTCATGAATTTGTCTTGATTTTTGCACCATGAAATTTGAGGAATCAAAGTAGGAAAGTTGGGAAAAATGGGAAAAAAGTATTGAAATTTTTTTTGGTGTTTTGAGTGGGCAATTGAGGCCGGATTTTGGAAAATTTGGTATCGGTAAACTCCTAAGGGAATCAGGAATCTAGTTTTATGATTTTTATCGAATTCCGAGGCGTGGGCCCAGGACTCCGATTTTGCCGAATTTCGAGAATTGTGTTAAAATTTATATTTTTTGATTGGGTTTTGTTCTGGTAGCGAATATTGATGATGTTTATCTGATTTTGGTTAGATTCGGAGCACTTGAGAGCCTCGAGGGGAAAGCGCATCGCGGAGTAACTTTTGTGCTATTTTGAGGTGTGTAGCGAATGTAACTCTAAACCTGAGGGTATGGCATCTCGATATTTGATATAGTTTTGGTAAATGAGGTGACGCACATGCTAGGTGACATGAGTGGGGGCGTGCACCGATAGGGATTGTAACATGGTCCGTCCCGTAGCGACTATTAAGCCGCGTATTCGATTTGAAACCCTTTGATATCCTGTATTTTAGAAATTTATACTTGTTTATGGGATGTGAGCCATGGTTGGGGCCTCGTGAGACCTGTTTAGACCCTCAGAGGTACTTTTACACTATTCTCATACTATCCTGATATAACAACTGTGAACTCAGTCATGTTTCCTACTTGTCGTTATTTTCACTGTTGTCACACTACTTTGAAGACTGAAAAGTATTTTGGGTTGTGTCCCATGAGTTGAGATGAATTGCCCAAGTGGCTTGTGAGGATGACTGAGTCAGGCCGAGAGCCGATTATGTGAGGATAGTTATGGATCGGGCTGCACGCCGCAGCAATATATATGTGTTAGGCCGAGCGCCGAGTATGTGAGGATAGTTATGGGACGGGCTGCACGCCGCAACAATATATATGTTATATATTACATATGGATCGGGCTGCACGCCGCAACAATATAGATTATATATATATGGATCGGGTTGCACGCCACATTAATATATGTTATATATGGATCGGACTGCACACCTCATAAATGTACATATTGGATTGGGCTGCACGCTGCAGCATGTATAGCGCTCGGGCTGAAGCAGCCCCTCCAGGAGTCTGTACACCCAAGTGAGCGCAACCGACTATTATATGGATTGGGCTGCACGTCGCAACGTATGTAATAAGGATCGGGCTGCCGCCGCAACAATATAGATATGTATATATATGTATATGTAGTGGAGCGGGTTGCCCGCCGCAACAGTTATGTGTATTCATGGTACTTGCTGAGTACGAGTGTTTAAGTGATAGCATGATATACTGATAGTGGAGTCACGAGTGATTGAGAAGCTTGCTCGAGATGCTTTATTGTGAGTGATAATGTGCCCGAGGGGCTTATATTTTATGAAAAAGTTGTTTTCACTCTTCTTTACACTAAGCCTCTAATGATAAATGTGGATAAATGTTTTTATACGAGATTTTTAAATGGAAACCGGAGTTTTATGAAATATTAGGAATTGTAGGTTCCTGACTTGGTTTATTCATTTCCACTATTATTCATTATATGGATTTACATGATTTATAATGCTCGTCACTAGACTGAAGATTTTAGTTACTTTGATTACATACTGAGTTGGCGTATCCCAGCACCTCTGTGTGCAGATCTAGGTACCTGACCATTTCATTAGTTAATTTCCGGACGTGCTTGGAGTTTTTCGAGGGTCGAGGTAGCTGCTCAACGTCCCCAGATCACCTCCTTTATTTTCCTCGGTTCATAATTTTGTCTTTGTACTCCAGGATCTACAGTAGCAAGTCATCTTGTTGTACATTGTATTTACAGTTCTAAATGCTCATGACAGTTGACTTCATGTTTTGGGGAAATGTATATAAATTGTTCATCTCATTTTGCTATTTTAAAATCTGCTAATTTTGGGAAATTATTAAATAATATGATAGTCTGAAATGGTTGGCTAACCTAGTTCAATGATAGGCGCCATCACGGCCAGCTTATGATTTGGGGTCATGACAAGTTGGTATCTGAGCCTAGGTTACATATGACTCAACGGTCATGAGCAGGTTTAGTAGAGTCTTGTAGATCGGTACGGAGACGTCTGTACTTATCTTCGAGAGGCTGCAGAGCCGTTAGGAAAAATCTCATTTTTTCTGGGATTCTGTCGTGCCATTTCGTTGATTATGGAAATCTAAACTACCGTTGTTTCATTCTCTCACAGATGGTGAGGACTCGCACTACCGATCAGGGCGACCAGCCACCAACTAGACCGACAAGAGGTTAGGGCGGCGGTTGAGGCCGTGGTAGAGGTAGGGGTCCAGCCCGTGCGGCAGCCAGGGAAGTACCATTTGATCCCCCTACTATTCAGGACCAGATCCCCTCCGCATATACTCTAGCCAGAGATGCTCAGGCACCGACAGTGCCTATTGTTATTCCGGGTCTTCAAGAGACCTTGGCTTAGATCTTGGCTGTGTGTACCATCCTTGCTCAGGCAGTTGCCGCCACTTCTCAGGCCTGCGGAGGCAGTCAGACTCCAGTTTCCCAGACACCTGAGCAGTTACTCAGGGCCATCAGACACCGAGGCGGTTCCAGCCCAGCTGGTTTCTCCAGTTCGGGACTTCGTGGTCCCTACTATGCCAGATGGTGAGCAACATAGGCTGGAGAGGTTTACCAGACTTCAGCCTGTGACATTCAGTGGTGCTGAGGGCGAGGATGCCCAATGTTTTCTGGATATGTGTTAGAGGATGCTTCATACTGCAGGGATTTTGGAGACCAGCGGGGTCTCATTTGCCGCTTTTTAGTTTTCTGGTGCTGCTTTCACTTGGTGGGAGACTTTTGAGAGGTGTAGGCCTGTTTGTTCAACACCTCTCACCTGGCAGCAGTTCTCCACTATCTTCTTGGACAAGTATGTACCCGAGTCTCACTGGGAGGAGCAGCGCAATCATTTTGAGCAGCTGCGAAGAAGAGTTGCCGGGACCATATTTGGTCAACCTGTCTATGGAGAAAGTCAAATTGATTCAAGAGCATTTGAAGAAGGCTCATAGTCTCCAAAAGTTCTATTTGGACGTGCAACATAGGGACCTAGCATTTCAAGTTGATGATTAGGGTTTTCTGAAAGTTTTACCTATTGAATGTGTTATAATATTTGGGAATAAAGGAAAGCTCAGTCCCTTATACATTGGGATGTATAGTATCTTATGAAGGATCAAACAAGTAGCTTATGGGCTAGAGTTTCCACTAGAATTAGCAGTTGTACACCCAGTATTTCACGTGTCATGTTATGACATTCAAGTTTCCAGTATTCAAATCTCACGTCACGTCATTTATGTTTCTAGTATTTAGATCTCATGTTAGAACATTCATGTGAGTTTAGTACTTTGAATTTAATGCCATCTTAGTACTCATATATTGATGTCAATTCAATACTCAGATACTAATGTTAGTCCAGTACTCAGATATACGTGCCAACTTAGTACTCAGATATTGATGTCAGTTTAGTGATCAAATATTCACGTAAGTTCAGTACTCGAATATTTGTGCCTATTTCGTATTCATATATCAACGTTAGTTTATATTTTACGTATCTTCAACAAACAAGTATTCATGTATATGGTTCACGTTATGCATATTATGATGCCCTCTGAAGCTAGTGTTATGGTGTATTAGATGGTAGATATTTTGGAGAAATGTCGAAGGTGGTTATCCTTCTCATTCAGAACTTATATAATAATCTCGATATTTTAGTATTCAGTCAGTTCACTAGCTTTTAAGCTTAGTAGCTATTCAGTTGAGTATCTCAGCGCACCAGTAATCATGTATTCAATCAGTTTAGTATGTGTGTGTTCATGATGGTTCAACTTTCACATGTTTCCCTCAGCCCTATTAAGGTCGAGAGTTAGCTGTAGTTACAATCAAAAAAATAATTTGAGGGAGGATGATCCCAAGGGGAGATAACTTAATACTTCGTAAATTTGAATTAGTTGTGGATGCATTAGATGAGTATTAATTTGCGTTTTAAGAATGTTAAGTCCTATCGGGATGAGTATGGGTGGAAACATTTATTTTGGAATCAACAACGATACCTAGGTGCATAAAATTTTATAAGAATCGACTAAGTTTATGGGAAGTCCATCTTATAGCTTTAGACAGTGCCAGACCATGAAAACTCACGGCCGGAGACAGTGCAAGATACTGTCTAGGGCATTAACCTAAGTTCCCCTAACAGTGCAAGGCACTGTCTAGGGCATTAAGCTTAGCACCCTTAACATTGCAAGGCACTGTCTAAGGAATTAACCACAGCTCCCCTGACAGTTCAAGGCACTATAGTTTTGGCGCCTCTAATGGTGCCTTGCGCGGTTATTTTGGCGCCATTGATGATGCCCCGTGCCGATGATTTTTATTCGACCTTCTTTTATATCCTCCTCAATTTTTAGGACGCGTGCACTTATTTAAACCCTACCTACAACCCCAAACACAACAACATACTACATAAAGGGGAGCTCTCAAGAACCAAACTTCCCCAAGGTCCATCCATCATTTATGGTACGTTCTAACGATGATTTTAAGTTAATCTCAATTATCCAACACCTTATTAACATGGAAAAATGTTCAAATCATTAGGTATTCGATCGAGATACCATTATCGAGAAAAGAAACTCTAAAACACGAATTCATGAGGCTTGAAATTCACAAAGGTAATGCTTCTACTCTTTAGAAATTTATAACTATGAATGCATGAGTGTTGGGAGAACAGTTAATGGGTCTGATAAAGAGAACCATGTGAACTATGCTAGGTTTTGTGTTGTTGACATAATATTATAATAATCATTTGCGTGATGAGAAATGGTGTTAGTAACATCAATTTGGGATTGTAGAATCACCTAGAAGTAGTAGAATGAGAATTCAATGGACAAAATACCATTAATGAGAGCTATGAAGCTTTACGCCCAAAGGGTGTTTGATAGAATTCCTTTGCTACTAAAACACGAGTATTACTGCTAATATTAGTTCCTCTTTGATATATATTGACATAGATTATCGATGAAAGAGGTGAACAAAATTATGATACGCTTAGAAAGGACTAGAAATCAAGGTATGTGAGGCTAACTCTCTATATTTTGGAATGTTAATGATTCTCCCTACACTAAGTTTCTTTTCCGATGATACTAATTGCTTAAAAAATATAATTAAGCATAGTTTCTTGAATAGTTGCAGAACTTATATTCTCTAGCTTCCTAACTCATTCATGACTTTCATTCCCAATGTTGTGAGCTCAATACGTAATTAATATGGACTTGGGTTTGATCCCCTTGAGTTTCAGTCTAGATTACTCAGCATGTCATAAATAATTGAAGTTTAAGTTTGCATAATCAATTCAAGAATACATGTCTCACTCTAGTCCTTTTCAGTCTTCCAGTATCATGTAACTCAATATGAATCACTATTTCAATATCACATATAGCAGTATGATTCTCAGTTCCTGAATTTAAATCCTTGAATATTAAACACCTGTATTCGGGCCTGAGGTCGTAGTTATATGCTTTATGCATATTTGGGCCTAAGGCCTTAGTTTATGCTTTATGCATGTTTGGGCGTGACGTCATAGTTGATGCTTTATGCATTTTGGGCATGAGGTGATTGTTGTATATACATATACTTGGGCCTGAGGGTGTACTTGTGAACATATATATTAGGCCTGAGGTTGTAGTTTATTTAGATAAACATGTTGTTCATTATTTCGAAGATAGAGTATTCATATCCTTACTTACTTTGTTCAGTCGGTTATCAGTTATCATTTAAGTTATTAGTAATTCGTTATCAGTTATGATTTGTGCAATCAAATTCAGTTTCAGCAGTTATCATTTTAGTTATTAGTTATCAGTTATCGACTATTAGTTACCAATTTAGTTTCAGTTTCAACAGTTATCATTTCATTTATCAATTATCAATTCTAAGTTATCAGCTCAGTATTAGTTTTAGAATTTATAGTTCTTTATTTCACTTGCTTTACATACAAGTGCAATTCAAATATACTGACGTCCTTTTGCCCCGGGGCCTGCATCTCACGATATAGGTAGTGATTTACAGGTTGATTATTGATAGTGCTACGATTCTCGTACCATCTATTCGGTGAACCTAGTTCTTTCGGGGAACTATAATTACCATTACTTTACAGTCTTTCAGTATTTTCAAATTGTCGATGTTTTCTGTACTTCATTAGAGGCTTCATATACGAGAGTAACAGTTAGACAAAGTCACATTCTTTTGATGTAAGTAATGTTGACTATGGATATGTTTCAGACATGTACTAGTGTTTCCATATGTTGATTTATATCATTCAGACTTTCAATATATCATCATGTGTTAGTTTATATTCTGCATTTGGTATGTTATGATATCACATATTGATTCATCCAGCCATTTGGTTCGCTCAGTCACATGGTGTCAGGTACTGTGTGACATGTCACGTCTAGGCCTAGGTTCGGGGTGTGACACTACCCACGAGTGAAAAGGATTAGAACTTTGATTAAATTAGAAAAGGCCAACACAGGCGAACTAGAGATTCAAACCAAAACACGATTGACCTTTAACCCCTTACCCCGATTATGTGATTTGTTTCGAAATTCAACACCAATATGAGGTCTAAATCTCAATTTTGCAAAATTCTTATTTTTTTTCCAACTCCCTCATTTCTACCTAGAAATTCATAGGATAAAGGTTAAATCAATGGATGCTTATGTAAATATAACAATACAAGTTCAAATTCACTAACCAATGAAGTAGGGATGAAAAATCGCTTTAAAATTATTTCTAGGTCGAGCTCTAGCTTTTAAAAAAAGTGTGGAAAATAGTCAAATAATGACTTTCAGCACTTTAAATATATGGGCGTCAGGTGTTCTTTGTGTTGGAGAAGCACCTGACGAGTTCGCAATGCATTGGCTAATTGGCCTTCGGGTTCCGATGTCCGTGTTCGCAATAAGGACCACTGCTACCCCACCAGGTCAATCGCGTTCGCGAGACGCCTATAAC
This sequence comes from Nicotiana knightiana, assembly GCA_005239525.1. NCBI lineage: Eukaryota > Viridiplantae > Streptophyta > Magnoliopsida > Solanales > Solanaceae > Nicotiana > Nicotiana knightiana. The sequence goes on from ML427579.1 coordinate 74,506, forward strand.
GTTTGTGAAGGGTAGTCCCCCCTTCTTTTCCCATTCATGACCACTCCTTTGCATTTGCGAAGAACAACCAACCCAGCCCCAAACTTCCCCTTCGCGAGCGCGAAGCACTGACACTAACAGTAGAATACAAGCAATTGCACAAGTTCAATAATAGTGTGAGGCCTATCTGAAACTCACCCAACACCCTTAGTCTTCAAGCCAAATATGCAAACAGGTTTAATAACATCATACAAACTTGCTCGCGCGATCAAAAACACGTAAATAACATCTAGAAGTCAAAATCAGACATCAAAACACATGAAATTCAAAAAAACTCACTAACCTCTAGAATCACTTCCAAGCGTCTGAATATTTTCAAACCAACTCCGGATTGTATAACTTATACAATCAAGTTTAAAATAGAAATATAGATTTATTCGAAGTCCCAAAATAAAAATCTGAACCCAATAACCATAAAATCAACCTATGAAAAAATATAGGAAATTGTGTAACTTTTGGCAAAACAAGTCAAACCAACTTAGGGACCTCTGAATTAAATTTCGAGTACATATCCAAGTAAAAATTCACCATACAGACCTACCAAAATCGTCAAACATCAATCCAGGATCGTTTACCCAAAATATTGATCGTAGTCAACTCAAGTTGTTTTAAAAGCAAACAATTCACATTTTCTTCAAATATTTACATAAAAGCCTTCTAGAAAACAACACGGATTGAGAATGAAAATCATGAAACGTCAAATGAAGCCAATTGAGGTCATGGAACACGGAAATAAGGGCTAGTACTCAAACCTATTGGGTCTTCACATTCTCCACCTCTAAAACAAACATTCGTACTTGAACGAACATAGAAAAGTACCTGGACTGGTGAAAAGGTGTGGGTATCCACTCCCTATATCGGACTAGGACTCCCACGTAACTTCCTATATCGGCTCACCTCTACATTGCACTTTCAGAGAAGGAAAACTCTTAGAGATCAACTTGCGTACATGCTGGGCTAGAACGACTAACAACTCCTCCTCATAAGCCAAATTCTCCTCAAGTTGAGCCGTGCTGAAGTCCAAAACATGTGAGTTTCCCTCATGGTACTTCCAAATCATGGAAACAAGTATACCGAATGTACTCGAGATTGTCTAGGAGGCAATGCAATCCTATAGGAAACCTCCCCAAGTCTCTCTAAGATCTTAAATCTCCCAATAAACCTCGGGCTCAACTTTCCCTTTTTCCCAAACTGCATCACGCCCTTCATTGGCGACACTCGGTGAAGAACCTTCTCACCCACCATATAAGCTACTTCTCGAACCTTCCAATCTGCATAACTCTTTTGTCTGGACTAATCTGTACGAAGTAGTTCCTGAATTCCCTAAACCTTTTCCATAGCATCATAAATCAAATCAGTGCCCAATTACCTACCATTTTTTAAATCAAACCAACCAATCGGTGAACGACATCGCGTCCCATATAATGCCTCATACCATACCAACAAAATACTCGATTGGTAAATGTTATTTTAGGAAATCAATACAAGAAGTAAGAAATGGTGTCATGAACCTCCGAGATCCATAGCACAAACATGTAATATGTCCTCAAATATTTGTGTCACGACCTAATTTAGAGGGTCACGACTGGCACCCAGTGCCTATTCAATCGAGTTCTTTCTACCATTTTTTTCTCTATAAGACCCCCCATGATAGGCCACATCTATATATATAATCAATAATATTAGGAATTAACTCACATAACTAATCCAAAAAATATATTTATATAAGTACATAGGGGCCAACAAGGTCTTTCACATTTCACACCTAAAGCTATACATAGGACAATATCTACAAAACCTCTAAGAAAACATGATCTTAATATATAAGTCGGGACAGGGTCCCCGACATCTTCATAAAACGAAGTAACATATATAAAACATGACTCGACAATACTGTACGAAGATATGGAGCTCGCCAACCAAAAGCTGATATCTGGAGGCTGCCTATAGTGGATGGTCCTCACCTCGCCTATCTATAGCTACATGGCATGAAGCATAGTGCCCCAGGAAAAGGGACGTCAGTATGAAGAATGTACCGAGTATGTAAGGTAGAAATGAAATGTAATAATAATAAGATACTATCTCGGGGAGAGATAAGAGTCAATTTATAACTTATGACTTGCCGCTGATGCCCGCAACATGTAGAATAAAACTTGTTCGTATATATAAATAAAACTACGATATAGTAGTTCTGATTACATCATTCTCGTGGTGTTAACTGTCCAACTACTCAGCGGTAACTGCCCGACCGACCATCGTATGGTGGGAAATTTATGACTGCCCAACCGGTGGTAAATAATTATTCATAACTGCCCAACCGGTGGTAACTGCCCGACATGCCGTAGTCGATGGTAAATGTATGTCTGCCCAACCGGCTATAGCACGGTGGTAAATCAGTATGCATGACTGCCCAACCGGTGGTAGCACGGTGGTATATATGTAACTGCTGTGGTATCTTTAAACTACCCAAAGCATAAGATAAATGTAGCTCTTAAATTTCAGCTCATATTTCTCGTAGAATACGATCCTAGACTTCTCGACAACAAAATCAACAATAGCTTTGGACTGAAACAGCAATTATGTGAAGTATTTAATCCATCAACATTTAAATTATACTAGAACGGGAGAGAAAAATAGGGGCTAGTATCATATCTCATCTAACTAACATCAAGAAAGATTAGATTAACTTGATAAAAAATCAAGTAAAATACCATATAAAGGTGCAAGCATTTAATTGGTATTAAAAATATTGTACATGTTTCAGGAACATCGATTTGTTCAACATATGTTCACAATATCAGATCAAAATCGGATATCAATAACGTAGACATACTCAACTACTACAAATAGAACTACTTATGGAATATCATTACGTTTACGTATCGTTACTTGGATCATGCCAAAAGAAAGAAGGATTAGCCTTAACATACCTGAGTCGATTCTCTTGGGAAATATTACACCATACGCCCTTAATATTGCTAAATCTTACATTAATTAGGGTGCTCTGAAATCCTGGGTGTTGTTGCGTTGAAGACGATATAGAATGTCATATGTTTGAATTCCTCCAAATCCTTGAATTTCTAACGTTGTCAGATATATGAATGGAAATTGATATGTGATGTCCTTAAGACATATGTGACTCTCTTTGTAAAATGTTGTATTATTTAAGTCATAAAACAAGGTGCCACCTAGACTAATGAATTAAGAGTCATTTCTAGGATTAGGGTGGTGCTGGCACATATGGGGGGAATTCTTAATGTTATCTTATAATTTATCAATTAATTAGGTAATGTCCCATTACCCTATAATTAACCAATTGCCAACATAATTAAGAATTATCTCAAATTACTTAAAATACTACTCATTTTTAATATACTTTATATATAACCTACTATCATGGTCATGTGGTACCATGTAAAATCATCTTTTTTCAAATTGTTCTACAAAAACTATTCCACTCAAAATTCCATATCATTATATACATATAACAGTATCAAGGTTGTTAAATTTATGGGGTCATATAATGACATAGTCACAAATCCTTTATAACCTCGTGAATAGTCTTAATCCCTTCAAGCTCATATGAGTTACTACGAATTATCCCTTCAAGTACATGAAGTAACAATTTGAATAGTGCGCTCGAACTGTCCATCCATCTGAGGATGAAACGATGTGCCTAGCTCAACCCGCTTGCCCAACTCACGCTGCATGGCTCTCAAAAAATTGCAATGTAAACTTTGTGCCTCGGTCAAGAATTGTGGAAATGTGCGTGTGGTGCAAGCGGATAATATTCTGAATGTAAACCCGAGCCAACAACTCTAAAGAATAGGAAGTCCCCACCAGAATGAAGGGTGCGGATATAATCAATCGGTCCATAATAACCCAAACTATGTAATATTTCGTCAAGGTTCGTGGTATAGGTATGTGCTCCCACTTCCACTCTGGTATCTCGAACCTTTGATTCAATACACCTGGTTTCTGATGCTCATAGTTAATCAGTTTACAATTCAAACACTGGGATACATAAGCAACGATGTCTTTCTTCATTCTTCGCTACAAATTGTGATGTTTCAAGTCACAATACATCTCCATGACACCAAGGTGAATAGAATAGCAAGAATTGTGAGCCTCTTCTAGGATCAATTCCCTCAACCCATCTACATTTGGAACACAAATGCAGCCTTGAATCCACATAACACCTCATATCCAATCACGACCTCCTTGATTCGCTCCAATAACAAAGACTGTGCCACAACACAAGAAAGAACCCAATTGGGCTTCGAAATATTTAGTCTCACAAACCGGTTGGCTAAAGAATGAAGATCCATGGCTAGGGTCCTGTATGCTACTAGTAAATATGCCAAACTACCTATGCTCTCCGACTTCCCACTAAATGCAAGGAAACTACATTGGCCTTCCCTAGATGATATAATATGGTGATATCATAGTCTTTCAGCAACTCTAACCATCTCCACTACTGCAAATTAAGGTTTTTCTACTTGAAAAGGTGATAGATACTCCGATGGTCGGTATATACCTTATAATGAATGTCATGTAAATAGCGTCTCCAATTATTTAGGTCGTGAACATTGGCTACCAATTCTAAATCTTTAAAATGGTAATTCTTCTCATAAAATTTCAACCGTAGAGATGCTTAAGAAATCACCATACCATCATGCATTAATATCGCGCCAAGCCCAATACATGATGCATCAAAATACACAATGTATGATTCTGACCTGTAGGCAATACCAACACTGAGGTGGTAGTCAAAGTAGTCTTGAGATTCTGAAAGACCTCCTCTGACTCTTCATGCCATCTAAAAATAGCCTACTTTGGGTCAACATGGTCAATGAATCTGAGGTAGATGAAAACCCGTCCACGAATTAATGATACTAACCCGCCAAACCAAGGAAGCTCTGAATCTTTGTAGCTGAAGTAGGTCTAGGGCAGTTCTAAACTACCTCAATCTTCTTAAGAGCCACTTTAATGCCCTTGTGAGATATAACATGGAAAAAAAAAGCAACTTAGTCCAACTAGAAATAACACTTTGAAAATGTGGCATATAATTGATGATCCCACCAAGTCTGAAGTATGAATCGAAGATGCTGCTCATGCTCCTCTCAACTGCGGGAGTAAAGCAAAATATAATTTATGAAGACAATCACCAAAGAATTCAAATATGGCTTGAACACCCGGTTTATCAAATTCATAAAGGTAGTTGGGGCATTAGTCAAACGAAATAACATCACTAAGAACTTATAGTGGCCATACTATGTCCGAAAAGTTTTCTTAGGGACATTTAATGCCTTAATTATTAACGCATGGTTTAAAATTTCATATCAATCTTTGGTAACACATTGGTACCCTGAAGCTAATAAAATAAGTCACAAATCCTAGGAAACAGGTACTTGTTCTTGATAGTGACCTTGTTCAACTACCGATAGTCTATACACAACCTCATTGTTCCATATTTCTTCTTCATAAACAACACCGGTGCACCCCAAGGCGAGACATTGGGTGTAGTGAATATTTTATCAAGAAAATTCTACAACTTCTCCTTCAAATCCTTCAACCCAAGTGGGGCCATATGTTACGGTATTGTAGAAATGGACTAAGTAACCGAAACCAGATAAATGGAGGAGTCAATATCTACGTTGGTAGGGTGACAGTCCTAAATAGCATGATAAGTTAACAACCAATCCATGCCCAAGATAACATCAAAGGCCACAATATCAAGAAGTATAATATTTACCCTAGTCTCGCGGCTCCCAATAGAAACCACAGACGAGCGATAAGCGCGACCTACCATAATAGAATCTCCCACAAACGTGGACACATAAAATAAGCACTCAAGGAATCATGAGGTGTAACCAGATATTGTTGACACGTATGAATAAGTAGATCCGGATAAAATAAAACCGAGTCACATACAAGGCAAACCAAAGCAATATGTGTGTTGACAACATCAGATGACTCTGCCTATGGTCTAGCTGGAAATGCATAGAAATGGGGCTGATTCCCTTCCCCGAGGCACCATGCACTACGTGCATTGCTTATTGAATCGGCCTATGAGGATGGCCTCTACTAAATGAACCTTTTCCTCCAGATGAGGCACCACTGAAACCACCAAAAGGACGAGGCCTCTTCTCATATACCACCTCTCTACCCTGAGCGCGAATCATCTTGATCCATCTAGGAATATCTACGACTCTATGGAAAGAAATACCTACCCCTGTCTCCTTGACTATATGTAGCTTGATACCAAAAGTGAGGCGATCAATGAATATCCTAACCCTCTCCCTATTAGTATGAATCAATATACATGTATTGCAGGCTAGGTCCACAAACTTTGTCTCGTACTAGGTAACAGACATGCTACCCTACTAAAGGCATTCTACATACCTACGATACTCCTATCTCAGATTAAAGGGAATGAAATTCTCCAAAAATAGCTGTGAAAACTAATCCCAAATGAGTGGAGGTCAACCTCTTGGTCTCCCTCGTTCATAATCTTACCACCACCACTTGGTAGAACTAGTCATCTGAAATATTGCAAAGTCCACTCTATTAGACTCCACAATACCCATGTTGTGCAAGCCTTCGTGGAGACAGTCCAAATAATCATATGGTTCATCAGAAAGTGTACCACAAAAATGAAAAGGAAAGAGCTTGGTGAACTTATCCAACCTTATAAACCCCTTAGAAGACATCGCGGACCTCTAAGTCTGCGTAGCTACAATAGGCTGAACTACTCATACTCTGTGATTACCAGATTCTTATACAAGGGATCCATCTGCTCTGGAGTGCGAGTGGTGGTCGTCTGAGCTCCTCCCGAAGATTGAGATACAATTGGTACCATAAGAAATATTTCAGCCTCAGCCACACTCTCCATAAGGCCCACTAAGCGGACTATAACATCCTGAAGTACGAGAGTAGTAATGAATCCCTCCAGGATCTGAGCGAGCCGGACTGGCGCACTCAGAATATGGATATCCTCCTCATGCTCAATTTGAGGATATGTTGCAGGTGTTGTTGCACGTGCTCTAGGCTAAGCTTTACCTCTGCCCTGACCCTTACATCTAGTAGTGGCTGCAATAGAGAATTGCTCCTGTCTGGCATTAGATGCTATCGATGTCCTCATTATCTGTGAGAGAACAGGAATAGAAAGTTTCATACTCCAATAACAGTATAAAGTTGCACGATAGAGAGAGAAAAAATAGAAATTTTCCGAAAGACCTATAGCCTCTAGAAGATAGGCACAAACACATTCAAACTGATCCTCCAGACATTACTAAGCTTTCTCATGACTCATGAGACCTAGGCAAACTAATGCTCTAATACCAACTTGTCACGACCCGAAGTCCCAACCTTGGGGCCTTGATGGCGCCTAACTTTTCACTTGCTAGGCATGCCAATGTTAGCTAGTTTCCTAACCAATTTTAAAAATTTAAATCAAGATATGAATAATAATAAACTGTTATGGTCTGAAATAGATATGATAAATAAGATGTAGCATACAGTTAACATATCCTAGAAATATGTGTCATGAATATATGAGCATCTAGATTACTATAGATAAGTCTAAACAAAAGACAGTTGTTTGAAATAAGGTAAACAGTAAAGACCTAATGAAAGGGGACTTAAGGAATTGCGGACGCCAGTAGCTCTACCTAAAGTCTCCTGCTGATATTTGGTCCGGGCAAGATCTCCTCTACACGCTGTTGAACCAACTTTGATATATGCACAAGAAGTACTAAAGTGTAGCACGAGTATAACCGCTCCATGTTCTCTTTAAGTGCAGAGCCAAACCTCTACGAAGTAGTGACTAGGCTATGAAAAGACACTCAAAATAAACATGTAGGGAAAAATAATAACAGAAAAAGATTAAAAGTAAAAAAGTAAACTCAAATAAACGGACCCATAGGTCAACAGCCAAAAAGGGACCCAGAATAACAAAACATCAAATCTCATATCACAATACCGAGAACAATCTCTGCAGCCACAAATAACTTACAAAATATCAAATTTGTTGCCGCACATAACCTGATCCTACCATATCATCATTTGTTGATATTATATTCCGACCTTATTCCTTCATATCATATTGTATCATTTTGATTACCATTGTGACACACAACCCACTCCCAACAATTTAAAATTATTAACACGAACAACTCATCACCACTATTTCTGTAATATCATTTAAAATAGAAATGAAACATACAGAACAATAAGAAACTACCAAAAAAAAAATAGAGAATATCCAATACTACAAAAACCTGAACTTTGGTCAAACAATAATACCAAAATAGATAAATGAGTCACGTAAGCGAAATAACAAAATAAAGTACCTCAAGTAATTTAAGAACGGAAAAACCAAGTAGAACAAATTAATGTACAAATTAACATAGGTAAAAATTAAATAATAATTAATAAGTAACACATAGATGTCAGGTATGAATATGTAACAATTAAAATATATACAATGTAACGACCCGACTAATCGTTCCATTAGAATAGCCACGTTTCCCATGTTTCCGCTTTATTGTGTGTTTTATAGCCTAATTATGATGTCTTGGGTTGGTCTGTTCGGATTCGGGGTGATCGTGGTAATAACTGAGACACATAGTGTCTTAAACTGACTTAATAGTTGGAAAAATCAACTGGGAGTTAACTTATTGGTAAATGACCCCTGAATGTAGATTTTATGGTTCAGATAGCTTCGTTTGGTTATTTGGGACTTAGGAGTGTGTTCGAAATGTGCTTTTGACGTCCGTAGTAGAATTAGGCTTGAATTGGACAAATTGAGTTTTTGGCGATTAACAGTCGGCAGTGGAAAAATTAGCTATCGGGGTCGGAATGGAATTCCTGAGGTTCGAGCAAGTTCGTAGTGTCATTTTGGATGTGTGTGCAAATTTTTAGGTCATTCGTACATGTTTTGGTTGGTTTCGGTATCATTGGGATATAAAATGACTTTTTGTGTCGAGTACCCCGTTTTACAAATAGCCCGAGTGGCTTTGTTTTTTATAGTTTCTGACTGAGTGAGGCCGAGGGCCTGATTGTGAGGATATGATATGCCACGAGGTGGCTTGATATTAGCGCTTGGGCTGTAGGAGCTCCTCCGGAGTCTGTACACACCCCCATTGAGTGCAGGTACCTACTGATTGCGAGTGTTGAGTGCCGAGTGACGATTGATTGGGAGGCATGAGTAATAGTGAGGTTGCCCGTAGGGCTGATACTGAGTGATTGTGAGGTATTCTGAGCGACTGATTCTGAGTGATGATTTTCCCGAGGGGCGATTTGTGATACATGTTTTGGCCTGAGGGGATATTTATTATTTATTTTATTTTATACTAAACTCTTTGGGCATTTTTCTGAAATTGTTGGAAATCACACTTTTCGAAGGATTTTTACTCAAGTTGGCGTTTAAAGCATGTTGATTTAATGTATACACTGATGGAAGAAAGATTGTGCCTATTGTGACATGTTGATTTGATCCTATGTGTTTCTTAATGCTTAGACTTGTTTTATTTTCATTACTACTGAGTTGGCGTATTCACATTATTCCCTGCACCCCTGTGTGCAGATACTGGTACTGGTACCGAGCGCTAGTTTTCTTCCTTCCTGTGGAGCCGGAGTTGGGACTTCAAGGTAGCTGTTCAGCGTCAACAACATCTTTTTTCCCATTTCTTGTTTTGTATTTAGTTCCTCGTTCCGAGACTTGATGTATTATGACAGTAGGGTTATTTTGTACTACTCGTAGATACTCATGACGTGTTGCCTCCAGAAATTGGGGGTAGTAGTTAGACTATTTATTTGGTTTGTTTTGTTGAAATTATGAAAATATTATGTCAGTATACGATTGTTGGCTAGCCTAGTTCCATGATAGGCCCCATCACGGTCGGCGTAACTTTTGGGGTCGTGACAAGTTGGTATCAGAGCCTAGGTTACATAGGACTCAACAGTCATGAGAAGGTTTAGTAAAGTCTTGCGGATCGGTACGGAGACGTCTGTACTTATCTCCCTTAAGAAAAATCTCATTTTCTTGAATTATGTCGTGCCATTTTGTTGTTTCTGGAAATCTAAACTTCTGTTGTTTCATTCTCTCACAGATGGTTAGGACATGCACTACCGTTCAGGGTGGCCAGAAACTAGCTAGGACAGCGAGAGGTCGAGGCCGGGATGAGGTAGGGGACACCTCGTGCAGCAGCCGGGATAGCACCAGAGTGTCCCTTACCATTCAGGATCAGGTTCCCACCGCAGCTATTCCAGTGGGACAGGCTCACGCACCGATAGCGCCCATTGTTATTTCGGGTCTTTAGAAGACCCTGGCTCAGATTTTGACAGTATGTACTAGCCTTTCCTAGGAAGTTGTTGTATCTATTGCTGCTACTTCTCAGGCCGGGGGAGGCACTCATACTCCAGCTGCCCGGACACCTGAGCAGGTGGTTCCAGCTATGCCAGATGATGAGCAGCATAGGCTGGAGAGATTCAATAGACTTCAGCCTCTGACATATAGTGCTGCTGAGGGCGAGGATTCCCAGGGTTTTATGGATAAGCGGTAGAGGATTCTTCGTACTGCTGGGATTCTAGAGGCTATTGGTGTCTCATTTTCTACTTTTCAGCCTTCTGGGCTGCTTTTACTTGGTCGAAGTCCTTCAAGAGGCGTAGGCCTGTTGGTGTAGCACAACTCACCTAGCAACATTTCTCCACTATCTTCTTGGAGAAGTATGTACCTAGTCTCACAAGGAGGAACATCGCAGGCAGTTTGAGCAGCTGCATCAGAGGGAGCTATCAGTGACACGGTATGAGTTACAATTTTCAAAGTTGGCTCGTCAAGCCACCGAGTTGGTCCCTACAGATAGAGAGATGATTAGGAGGTTCATGGATGGCCTCACTTATCATCTCCGCCTTTTGATGACTAGAGAGAGGGTATCAGGTGCTACATTCGAGCAGGTTGTTGATATTGCTCGAGATATTGAGTCAGTTCACCGCCAAGAGAGGAAGGGGAGGGAGGCCAAGAGGCCTCGTGGATCTGGTGGTTCTAGGGGTACTCCTTCCAGAGGGCAGTTTCAGCATGGTAGAGGCCGTTCATTCAGGCCCCCTCACCCAACCTATAGTGGTACATCTTCGGGGCATGGTCCCCGCAGTCCTCAGCCGGGCCGTTCATCATTAGGTGCCCTTCCAGCCTAGAGTGCAGCTCGAGCACCACCAGTTTAGGGTTCCTCAAGGCATGATTCTTCTAGTGGCCATTCTGGTGAGTCTCCAGCTCCAGGGGTTCCCCTGTGTCCCTGTCTCCAGCTCCAGGGAGTTTTTTTTAGTGCGGAGAGTTTGGGGACATGTGGAGACATTTTCCCCATTGTTTTGGTGGTTCTTCTTAGCAGAGGGGCCATCCCTCAACTTCGGCTCTAGTTACATCACAACGAATCCAGACAACTAGGGATAGAGGCCAGACCGCTAGGGGCCGCGCTAGAGATGGAGGTCGTGCAGGTTGAGGCCAGGCTCATATGTATGCACTTCCATCCAGGCCAGATGTTACGGCCTCCGATGCAGTGGTCACATGTATTGTTTCAGTCTGTCACCGAGATGCTTTAGCTTTATTTGACCCTGGTTCTACGTATTCCTATGTTTCTTCATATCTTTCCCATTTTTTGGATATGCCTCGTGAGTCTCTAGTTGCATCGGTTCATGTGTAGACTCCGGTGGGCGATACTATTGTTGTGGACCGTGTGCATCGGTCATGTGTGATATCTATTGGGGATCTGGAGACCCGAGTGGACCTGTTGTTACTCAGCATGGTTGATTTTCATGTGATATTGGGCAAGGATTGGCAATCTCCGTGTCATGTTGTTCTTGATTGTCACGCTAATACCGTGACCATAGGTATGCCAGGATTTTCGAGAGTTGAGTGGAGAGGTTCTTCTGAGTATGTTCCTAGAAGGGTGATTTCTTACATGAAGGCTCAGTGTATGGTTGAAAAGGGGTGTTTATCGTAATTCGCCTTTGTGAGGGATGTCGGTAGTGAAACTCCCGCTATTGATTCGGTTCCTGTGGTCCGTTATTTTCCGGACATGTTTCCTGTAGACCTGCCAGGCATGCCACCTGACAGGGACATTGATTTTGGTATTGACCTGGTGCTAGGCACTCAGCCTATTTCTATTCGGGAAAGGGTCCAAAATACCCCTTTATTATGTGAAAATTATCATATATACCCTCCGTTATACTATTGGTCTATTAAAGCCCTGATGTTATAAAACTCGTGCAAAGATACCCTTTGTCCGTTAAAGCCTCCACCATGTTTGACGTACATGCCACGTGGCAGTGCCACTTCACCACTCCAATCTTGTTTACCCCTCGCACCGTTTGTTCCTTTACCACAACCCTCCTATCCACCCAACATCATTACCAACATTACCCAACTACTGTAATAACTACCATCACTTTTAATAACGATGCAAACAAGCTCGAGCAGCTCAAACTTGACGCCCGGGCGCAAAAAGCCAGGGCTGAAACCGCCTGAAGAATACCCAAAACAAAGAGATCCTGAAGGCTTGAAAATGGATGGTCCGAATGGGAATTGGGGATATGATGGAGGCCCAAAATATAGCCTGATTATTATTATTATTATCCTATCAAATAACGGACAAATCTTTTTTCCCATATCAAATAATAGTATCCAGTTTAGTTGCAAAATTGTAATAGGAATAAAGAAAACCTTAATCCACTTGTATCTCAAAACCTCAAGCCCATAATTTAGACGCCCAAGAAAGGAAATCCAAACCATTATCAATGAACATATCATGAGTAATTAAACAACCCAATGAAAACAAAGAAGAATCTAAAAATCAGCAACGGTAACCTAAACCTCAACCTCAACAACAAGTTTGATGGTGATTGAGGTGATATGCTTGACCTCTGCAGAACTAATTAAAAGGTCAATCACACGCTTGTGCACCCGCAACTCAAACTTGTATCATGTATTTGTCCCTTCTCCAATGGGCGACTTTTTTGTGGTATTGTTGAGCCTAATTATTTTGCAAGACTCGTTCACCATCAATAATACCAAACTATGTTGGAGCTTCAGTTGCTGCTGATATGGTTCAAAGGTTGCATCTTTGTGTTTTTAATAAATAATTAAGAGATATTTGTGTTATTGGGTTTGTGCAATTATTGAGAGGAAGAAGTGCTAGGAAGAGGTAAAATGGGGTTAAGGTGGTGAACTGGTATTTCCACATGGCATCTACCTCAACGAAAAGTTAAGCCACGTAGGATGATGTTAGATATGGTGGAGGCCTTAACAGACGAAGGGTATTTTTGCACCAATTCTATAATGTCGGGGGTTGTAGTAGACCAATAGTATAACGAATGGTATATATAATCATTTTCATATAGTAAAGGGGTATTTTTGACCCTTTTTCGATTTCTATTCCACCTTATCATATGGCAGCATCGGAGTTGAAGGAATGTCCTCATACTCTTTCAAGAACCAAGTGTACTCCTACTTCTCTGGCGCTGACAAGTGGATGCTGATTCGGGTCTCCTTGACGGTTTAAGAAATTCCCAAGCTAACTATCTCATCTTCGTCCAGGTTGGACTTAGGTTTTTTCTCAAAATCATATACTTCTTTGATGATCTCTGTTTACCGTGAAAATGGTATAAAAAAATTACAATTATATTTGATTATGTGGTTCTAAAAATATGTGATCTAGTTTAATACTAGTTTTTTATTCAATAGACGCTAACTATGAAGAGTAAAAAATGAAATAAGTGTGAAAAGAACAAAATTAGGCAAACCATGTACCGGAGACCAATCTGGGTGGTGGTCAGGCAGGCCTCGAGGTTGAGCTCGAGAAGCTTAATCGGGGGCTATCGGTAATAATATAACAATGTTTAATAATATAACAATATTTATGATCAACAATAAGCAATAAATTAAGAATTACTCTAGGACACAACAAATGAGAAGCAGTGATTTAATCACACAATTGTTGAGAATGTTTTAGAGAGCAGAGAATGTTGTTGTTCTTGTCTTGAATATCATCCGTGTTACAAAGTGAGAAGGGACCCTTTATAACAATGTTGAATGTACTTTGTTAGCTTTAACCATGTGCCCCAAGCGGATTTATCGCCTTTTCATGTTGACCCTTGGTTTGTACTGCCTTGAGGTTTAGGACCCTCAATGTTCCCCTCGATGCCGAGCTCTGGCCTTCGACCCTTCATTTCCATCGAAGTGGTAATGAAACCGGGCTCTCCGATTTTAGCCGCATATAGATAGTCCCCACATTTCTTAGAATGAAGAGATAAGAAATGGTATTGACATTTCGCCCATTTGACACTCCTGCTATGAGGTCAGCCTCTTCAGAGAATTGAATGATTGTGACACGAAAAAATGTGCAGAGTTCGCTGTTAATCACGATTCTCGAGAAGCCCACGAACCGTCACAGGTTTAATTTTCCTGCTTCAAGCTTGCTTCTTCATAATTTTGCACCTTCTCCTTCAACCTTCAGATTTTAACAAAGTGTTCTCTCCTCTTATCTTCTACCTTCTTACGTTTTCCCATATTCTTACTTCAAAACTCGATAGCTATCATGGCAAAGACTTAAAGAATAGTTCCTCAAAAGAAGGGGGTTGCTTCTTCATCACGCCTATCCAAGGGAAAATCAAAGACCCCTCCTACAATCGAGCAACACATTCCTGGCCCTTTACACACCATTTCTGATTTTACAATAGAAAAAACCCTTCCACACCAGGCCGATGCGAGCCCATGTTCCGATATATAAGTGTAGCATCAGATAACGAGAGGGTGAAACTCGACCGCCACTGGGTGGGAGGCAGCCCGAGTAGAGTTCCCAATGGCTGATGAAAGGATAGTCACGCACAAGGCTGGATCTCTCAGTGTATACACATATCTATCTACCTTAGGCCCCGTCGATTATTCTTCTCCACCGGTTGACCCGGTGATTGTTGATTTTTTCCACCAATACCGTGTGACACTCGACAAG
Organism: Nicotiana knightiana; assembly: GCA_005239525.1. Classification (NCBI taxonomy): domain Eukaryota; kingdom Viridiplantae; phylum Streptophyta; class Magnoliopsida; order Solanales; family Solanaceae; genus Nicotiana; species Nicotiana knightiana. The sequence goes on from ML427579.1 coordinate 89,550, forward strand.
ATATATCCTTCGTTCTGGAGGATTGTATAAATGTTTTTCCATATTACGAATATGGTCGAGGGAATGACCTTCACCCTCGACCATTTGATCAGAATATATAGCGCTCGACTGATCCATGGGGGCCTTATTAAATTACACCGCCGACCCACCAAGGTATTCATCACCTGCATCGACGAGGATAGAGATCGGGGATGGATGAGTCGGTTCATCCGAGTTCGAACGTCGGACATCATCCATGTTGACAGAATGCCATTCCCGGAGGAGTGGAATATGAAACGTAAGTTCCTTTGAGTCGAGCATGCCCTCGTTGCCCATTTTTCTTTCGACTGATTTTCTTATAATTGTGCAGCCGAGATTTGGTTTGCCTGTGCGGTTGAGGACCTCCCAAGGGAGATCAAGCGCTTAGACTCTGCCTTCAGATACAATGAACGTGTATGGCGTGAGCTGGCCAAAACATGATGGCAGGCCAAGAACAATGGTACGTTCTCGTTGCTACTGCTTCCACATTTTTTGTAAGAATTTTTTATGGTGATATTTTTTTTCTGACATGATATATTTGTGCAGGCCTTGGTGAGGGCATGTTGATAAGCCATCCCCCCCCCCCCCACCCCGGTGCCCCCCCCCCCCCGCTGATGAGGAAGAGGCCTCGAAGGCCACCAATGACAGTAAGAGGAAGAAAGAGGCCCCGACGGGGTCCACAAAATCAAAGAGGACAAAGACTCGAAGGCCTAAGATTGAAGCTACGGTCTTGTCTTCGATGGCCGCTGAGAGCTTACGGACTGAGGAGAAGAGGGACGATACCTGCCCTTTGGTACAAAGGGCAAAGCGAATGCTGAGGCTTCGAGGGATATTGAGGGTTCACCTTATGAGCTTGAGGAGGCCGATGCAGGCTCATCGTTTGTAGAGGAAACCCTCGAGCAGGGTTTGGGGGCGGTCCCCGATGCACTCATCAAACATTGCCAGTCCGTTCTAAAGAGCTCGAGGGCTCTCTGCCGGGGCTTTCCAAGATAGGGAAGAAACCTCGATGGAGGCCGACATCGCTGATGGACTTCATTCAGGCCCGTCATTCTCTCCACGGGAGATGTGGGAGCATCAAGTTAGGGGTGTCCCCGGTCCAGAGACCTCTTGTGGAGAGGATGATGCATTCAGAGACTACTTAGATGGGGTGGACGAGGGGATCGATGTCGATGCCCCAGTTGCCCTCGAGGAAGCCAAGAGGCTCCAAAAGCAGGTGACTCTAGAGAACAATACACTTATTCTCTGATATTTTTTCTTTCTGATTTCCTTTCTCCGTGTTGCAAGTCAAGAAGCTATATGACCAGGCCTTCTCCTAGTCGCAAGATGAGTTGACTCCTTGTGGAGAGGATCTTGAGAAGCTTATGGAGGGGTTGGTTGAGCTTGAGGCTTTATGCGCTCGAAGAGAGAAGGAACTGATCGACCTTCAGGCGAGCTTGGAGAGAGCGCTTCAGGTTGGTACAACCATTACTTTAGCGGGCGACTTGGGCTCTCACGCTTTAGGCTGGTACAACTTTTATTATGGTCTCATAGTTTTGACGTTGCCTCATAGAGGGCTTATGAGCTCGAAGTTCCCCGCCCTGAGGTCTTACGTCTTCGAATTTGATAACCTGATGAGCCGAATGTCGGGGGTAGTCCCCTAGTCAAAATTAAATGTTGCCTCAAGGAGAGCTTATGCTGTTGGTGTTTCCTTTTTGATGGCTTGTGCGTTCGAAGTTACCTGCCATGAGGTCTTGCTGCTTCAAATTTTTGGTGACTCGGTGGAGTGACTGTTGACGGCAGTTCCTGTGTGCTTGATAAATTTTTGTCCTTGGGGCCGTCTCTTGTAAAAAGGGCAAACTTCTTTGACGTGCAAAATGTTTTGACAGAAGGTTCTTCTCTGATTACTTGGTACAAGTATACAAGTTTTTTCTATCGAGGGTTTTATTATTCTATGTGGACACGGTTCATTTGACCGTTTGGTCCGATACATCATTTTACGATCGAGGCGCTCTTTAGTATATTTTAGTGATTTCATAGGGTATGCCCCTCAATATTTGAGTTTGATCAAAGAGAAGCCTTGAATGTTTGGTGAGTTCTCCTCAGGTAGCATATGGATGTTGCCTCGTTAAAAACCACTCCGGTAAAACCCTCTTGGGATAAAATTCGGTATGAGGGAAAAAGAGTACAACGCATGCTTTCAAACGAAAGGCCTTCAAGCCGGGGGAGGGGGGGTGCTTTGACTCATTTCAATTGAACACATGCATGTAGGTTAGCGCATGGAGTGAAAGGAAAAGGGATAGGCTTGTACCTTAGCTGCAATGGCGTTCGAGACTTGGTACGCTTTAGTAACAATTTATGAGGATGCGACACGGTCCTTTGTTTGTTCCTACGAGGATGTAGTTTGTGATTGTTACTCGGTTGTTTGCTTGTTTTTTGGCTCCTTCGATGCATAAGGTATCGGTGCCACATCGTGCTGCTCTCCGTATACTATTTTTACCCCATCCATCATAGGGAAATTCATCATTTGGTGAAGGGTTGACGGTACGGCCCTCATATTGTGGATCCATGACCTTCCAAGCAGTGCGTTGTACCTCATGTAGGCCTTTGACCGGGAGGATGATTTCTCCGTTTGTTGTTTCGCTTGCCATGTTGAATCCATTGAGTACTCGAGTGGCGGGTATGATCCGGACGAGTAACCCAATTTGCTATACCACCCTCAACCGAATTATGTTGGCCGAGCTACCTAGGTCCACGAGTACACGTTTAATTTGAAATTTATTAAAAAGAAAAGAAATTACCAGTGTGTCATTGTGAGGTTGAGACAAGGTCTCGATGTCTTCTCCGCTAAATGAAAGGGCGTCTTCGGGTATGTAGCTCTGAGTTCGCTTTTCCCTGGTGATAGATACTTTTGCTTGGTTAAAAACGGGTCCCTGAGAGATGTCGACCCCACCACTAATCATGGATCACATGTCGTGGTTCTTCTTTTTTTTTTTCTTATTTGCCTCTTTTTCCCGAAATTGATTTTTAGCTCAATCGCTGAGGAACTCTCGAAGATACCCTTTGCTGATTAGTCAGGCCACATCTTCTCGAAGCTGTCTGCAATCTTCGGTCCTATTCCCCTGGTTGTCGTGAAATTCACATATCAAGTTGGGCTTCCTTTGTGAAGGATCTAATAGCACGGGTCTCGGGTACCTGGTGTCCCTGATTTTGCTAATGGCCGATACGATGTCCGAAACATCGATGTTGAAGTTTTACTCAAATAACTGGGGTACCTCTACCGGCCCTACATGCCTATCGAATTATGCTTTGCTCATGAGTCCCCGAGGATTCTATTCTCGGTCGATCCTTTGGTCATTTCGAGGTATGTTACGCTATGGGATGTTTCTCCGATGTTCAACGTATGGTTGATACCTTTCTTTGTTTGGCCCTAGCTCTCTTTCCGGGAGTCTCAATTCCTTTGCTAAGACTCTGCTAGGATACACCAAGCCCGAGGGGGCTTCCAATTGGTCGTCCTCGACCCTGATCTTTCACTGGTACTTGTTGTGCACATCCACCCAAACTATGGTAGGGTGCTCGATTAAATTCATCTTCGGCTATTTCGTAGCTATCGAGCTTCACTCATTAAAACCATGAGTGAAGGCTTGCACCGCCCAATCATCGGAGACCGGTGCTAATTCCATTCGCTCTAGTTGAAATCGGGACACGAATTCCCTTAACATTTCATTCTCCCTTTGCTTGATTTTGAAAATGTCAAATCTTATTGTAGCGACCTTGATGGCACATGGTGTGCTTTTACAAGGGAGCGCCATCATGGAAAATGAATCTATCATGTTCAGGGGCAGGTTACGGTACCACATCATGGCCCATTTGGATAGTGTTTCTCCGAATTTATTCAATAGAACAGATTCAATCTCTTCATCCATCGGGTCGTTCCCTTTAACGTCACAAGTGTAAGTAGTGATGTGCTCATTAGGGTCCGAAATTCCACTATACTTCGGGAGATTGGGCATTCTTAATTTCTTCGAGATGGGCATTGGAGCTGCATTTGACGGAAATGGCTTCTGTATGAACTTCTTTGAGTCTACACCCTTTAAGATCGGGGGCGCCCCTAGGATTTGATCGATCCTCGAGTTGTAGGTCTCCACTTTCTTGTCATTAGCCTCTATCTTCTTCTCTCCTGATTCAGTCCTTTTAGCGAGGTCTTCGAGCATTTTCATAATGGCGGGGTCGGCTGCCTACCCATTATCACTCGATCTTTCCGGTGCCTATTTGACTCGGGGAGCCGTTTCAGGTGGTGCTATGCTCGGGGTTCTCGAATGTCTTTGTAATTGAGCAATAGCCACTTGTTGTGCCTGCAGCAATTCAAAAATAACATGAATGCTAACTTCCCTTTCCCTTTGAGCAGGGGATCCTTGTGCTTCACGCTGGTGTCCTCATGAATGCTTACGTCTGTATGAGAGTTCACATCGACATGTTGGGAATTTTGTGAACCTTCATGAACACGAATTTGCACCGGTGCCCCTTCAGAGTTTTGCGGTGTGCCACCGACACCCAAAGTAGCTGCGCCATTCTCTCTATGGTACTCTGGACCGTTGTTTTCTTGTGTGTTTCCTGAGTTAGACATTTTCTGACCTGAAAGTGAAGATTCTTGGGTAAGAAAAAGTGTGAAGAATAACTTGTGTTTTTAGAAAACCAGCACTAGAACAACCACTATTATTTTTAGGCACCACGGTGGGCGCCATACTGTTTACTATAAAAATAGTAATTACAATTATATTTGATTATGTGATTCTAAAAATATGTGATCTATTTGAATACGGGTTTTTTAGACAATAGACGCTACGTATGAACCGAGAAAAATGAAATAAGTGTGAAAAGAACCAGATTAGGCAAACAAGGTATCGAAGAGACTAGTCTCGATGGTCGTCCGGCAGGCCTCAAGGTTGAGCTCAAGAAGCTCGATTGGGGGATATTGGTAATGGTATAACAATGTTGAAGGCCTTAAGTTTGGCCTATTTATGATCAATAATAAGCAGTAAATGAAGAATTACTCTAGGACATAACAAATGAGAAGCAATAATTTGATGAGACAATTGTTGAGAATGTTTTAGAGAGCAGAGAATGTTGTTGTTCTTGTCTTCAATATCATTTGTGTTACAAAGTGACAAGGGTCCCCTTTATATAAAAAGGGGAATCCTAACATAGTACCTGTAATCATTAAAAGATATACAAACGGTACATCTATTTAATGTAAATAAAGATGGCTGGGACAACCATTTAATTCCACGGTACGGGTGTGTACTATCTCTTGTATTTTGTCAGCTTTAACCATGTGCCCCTCGCGGATTTCCCGCCTTTTCATGTTGACCCTTGGTTTGTACTGCCTCGAGGTTGAGGACCCTCGACGTGCCCCTCGATGCTGAGCTCGTTTGTTTGACCCTTCATTTCCATCGAAGTGGACATGAAATCGGGATCTCCGATTTTAGCCGCATACAATCTCCTCGGGTATTACATCCTCTTCTTCTGAATGACTATCCCGCTGTTGCGCTGTCACATTACATGTCACAGTTGTCGATTCATCGAGATAGGAAACAGTAATGCCCAAAACTCGTCTAATAGTGCAGTTCTTGAGGAATTCTCCTCTTACCACAACATGGATATTAGGGCCTTCCTCCTCCTCCTTCTCGACAATTACACAACAGTCCATGTTATTATCTTCCAAGAAGAAACTCCTCAATGCCGCCAAATATTCTTCTTCCTCTGATCCCCATATAATATCGGCCTGATGGAAGGTCTGATTCAGTTGTGGCGCAGGCTTCTCAAGTGGATAGTATGGACCACGCCACGGTGGGGACCAATATTGGTATTCTTTCCCTATGTATTGGCATCCTAACCCAAAAATGGTACCATGGCACTTTGGTTGTATTAGTTTTGAGATGCCTTGAAGATTCTTACCAAGCCCCTTGTCGGGCTCATATCCTCTCCATGCTAGCATGTTTGCTATCTTGATACTCCACCACTTATCTTTCTCAATCGCGTTGACCCGCTCGATATGATGGAAGGTTTCTCTACCTAACCTTCTTTTGTTTTCAATCAACGAGATAGTCTAGCTAGTGTAAATGAGGTTGCTCCCATCTCCATGGGTAGTTACTTCCTGGTGGTTCCATTTGCACATCCGGCCTAATGTAAAGTAGAGGCTACAACCCTAGCGGCGTGTATCCATGGTCGTCCCAACAACAGATTGTAAGAGGCGGATATGTCCAATACATGAAACTCAACATCAAACCATGTAGGGCCCATCTACAGACAGAGATTAGTTTCTCCAGTGGTAGCTCTCTGAGACCCGTCAAATGCTTTCACATTCATAGTTCCCTCTCGTATCTCATGTAGGACTTTGCCCAACCACTTCAACATTGTCAGTGGGCAAATGTTGAGGCTGGATCCTCCGTCAATCAAAACTCTGGAAATAAACTTATCTTCGCATTGCACTGTGATGTGCAGTGACCTGTTGTGATTCGACCCTCCAGGTGGCAACTCGTCCTCGTGGAAGGTGATTTTATGGCTTTCTAGCACCTGCCCCACAATATTGGCCATTTTTCCACCAGTGATGTTGTTGGGTACATATTCTTCACTCAAAAACTTCATTAGAGAATTCCTGTGTACCTTAGAATTTTGCAGCAGCGACATGATAGATATTTGAGCGGGAGTCTTGTTAAGATAATCAAGATACAAGTAAGTTGAAAGGGTGCAAGTAATATAAATAGATATGTGTAGGTCACAAACTATTGTATGGTGAAGTGACAAGGTTCTAGAAGACAAGAGTAAGGATAAGAACGGGCGAGTGAGAAGGTAACAAAAATGGATAAGTCCTAAGGATTAAGCCCATGAAAACGAGAAGAGCAGATGGTTCTCTAAATTATACAAAGATCACTATAGCCTGAATGAACTCAAAAGAGTCTAAGACTAGTAGCATTTAGAAGAGATGGAATGCTGCCCTAGTAATAGGATGGGGGTGTGATTGTGATAGATAAAGGATGATGTTTGGGCCTTCGATTGAGTAACGATCTGATGAAGAAAAGAAAGGAATCTTATGAATTGGGCATGATTAAAATACCCACGCAAGGTGAATCGCATGGGGATGATGTGAGATACGGTTATGAAAGCATGATATCACCAAAGGTGGATACGTCTAATCATTTCAGATGTTCCCCGATGAAACATGGCATAGCGGTGATGTTACATAAAAGATCAAGTTATCAGTGGTAGATGGTGAATCAAGAATAAATGGATGAATGTTCAACAGTATTAGATTAAATTAGACCATCAGTCTTAAGGATAAGCAATGAGAGTATCTTGAAGTTAGTTGCAAACCTCAGTAATGATAAATCAAAAAAGAGTTATGGTACAGAATGACCTACATAGATGTGGTAAAGATTTAGGTCTATGAAATAAGATATATCAATATTCGCAAGTTCTACTAGGTACCGAGCGAAGAACTAAAGTATACTTATAGATGCCCAGAGAGACATCTTATTAAGCTCTGTATATGTTTACAAAGTAAGGCCTAGAAATTGGCTAACAGTTGAAAGAAAAAGGAGGGAAGGGACGCATAAGCGCACTTACAAGGCCAGAGTCGTACATGATGCATGATAGAAGGTAGAAATAGTTACAAGACTGGAAGGACTCCGACCATAAATAGTAGTGTGAGAAAAAGGCTTAAAGGGGGGAATGACCTAGCCTTTGGATTTATTCACAAAACAGCTGCCTAGATGGAAAAAAGAGTAGTAAGGTATTCGTAAGTGCTATTGTGATAATGATAAGTGCATCAATCAACATTCGAGGACGAATGTTCCAAAGGAGGGAATGATGTTACGCCCCGCAACATAATGTCGATATTACGTCCCGCATTATTATATTAGAATGATGCAACGCTTTGCAATATTATATTACGATGATGTTGCACCCTATAGTATTGTACGTTAAATTTTTCATAAGGTAATTTTCATTAGTTCAAGGAAAATGATTATTTGGATATTGGGATATGCAACCTAAGTAATGATAAAGCAAGTAAAAATAAATAAATTTTTCGTCCAAGTTTGGCATATTGGGATAAAATACGGGCCGAGCGTTAATACCCGATATTTATGGACTAGTGACATACAAGGCACTACATGACCATGATAGTAAGGTGTACAAGGAATGTTAAAAGCAAGTAGTATTTTAAGTAAGTTGAGATAATTCTTAATTATGCGGGTAATTGGTTAATAACTGAGTAACGGGACATTACCTAATTAATTGGGGATATATTGGATAAGTATTAAATAGCTTGACGCGGAAGCCCCATATTCAAAGTAAATGACTCATAATCTTGATTGAAATGTGTGTAAGGCATTTAGGATGTTGGTGTCTTATTTGGGATGTCAATTAGAGAATACATATGAGTCTTAGTAATTACTCCAAGAATCATAAAATTGGATCCTTGAGTAAACTTATCTTGAAAACCTTATATGGCGGTAGTTATTTTATAATAAAAATGGGGATTAACTCCCTTATTGTTGTATTTCTACTGATTTCAATGATTTCCACTTGTGTGGCCTACTACCATGGTGACATCGTTCCAATGAGCAAAATGGGTCAATAACACTCGTCAAGTACTGTTTGGCATGATATGATTGGAAAACACTGTCCCGTTTTTGGGATTAATCGTGAGAGAATTTGGATACTCTAACGGAGGATTTCTCAAGAAATGAATTCATATGAATTACATAATTCTATAGAAGTATAAAACGCAATTCAGAGGGAGCACAATACGATCTTTCTTAGGGATATCATACGGATTTTTTCCTACTTCAATCCGCCGTTATGTGTTCTTCGCAAAAGACGTGTGTTAGAGGAATTGTCAAGAGAATCGACTCAGGTATATTCAGGCTATCCCTCCTTTCTTTTTGGTATGATCGATGTGACACAGAAGAAATGAGCAAATGCATTGTCTCCATAAATTACTCTATTCATAGAAATACTAGAGGTGTCTATATTCTTGATTCCCCATGTGAATTATTATTGTCTTCTGTTCATGGGTCTCGAAAATACGTATGTTGGTAAAGTTTATTTCATGACATTAATCAGAGGCATAATGGCCTTATGACGTACCGAGAGATTTTATCGACATATATCATATGCATTTCATGCATTTACATATGGACATTGACCCATGACCAGATGACGTTATATACGCGTATATATGTATATGGAATATGGGAAAAGGTTACGGCATTATATACGCACCACCACCTAAACAGCTAGTATAAGATAATGATGTTGCCCACAGTGGCTGAAATATGATTCAAACGGCGTTATATACGCGTATATATGTATGCATATTCAAATGACATTATATACGCGTATATATGTATGTATATATATATATATATNGTTATGGCGTTATATATGAACCACCACCTGATCGGCTGGTATACGATGATGATTTTGCCCACACTGGCCGATATGATATGGTGGGATCCCCTCAGAGGCTGATGATGTTACGAAACATGTACCTATGCACGACATGACATTCATACGCATATGCATGAGGCTAAAAGTAGTTTATGATTTACAAATTTATTCAGACTTACAGGTTGAGTCATGTACTCTATATGTCATCCATGTCTCTTATGTATTTATTTATGTGCCTTACATACACGGTACATTATTCGTACTGACGTCCCTTTATCCAGGGGGCGCAGCGGTTCATGCTCGCAGGTCCCAATAGATAGGTCAAGAGCCCTCCAAGTAGGCTATCAGCTCAGCGGAAGATGTTGGTGCTCTCCATTTGCTTCAGAGTTGCTTGTTTGGTTAGTATGATTTAGACGTATATTTTTTGGCATGGCGAGACTCTGTCCCGACCTTTATGACATTTATGTACTCTTAGAGGCTTGTAGACACATGTAGTGTAGGGGAAAGATTTTACGGCCTTTTCGGCCTATATTTTGAGTTTATAAATGGTTATGTTGGCCTATTAGGCTCGTATGTCACATGTATATGATGATGTAATAAGAAAGATACGTTACGTTGGTGCTCGATTGAGTAAGGTACCGGGTCCCCGTAGCGGCCCATCGGTTTGAGTCGTGACACCGGCCAAACTCAATTTAAGCGAATTAGTCATAAAGCAGTTTAAACAAATAGAGATCATTTTATAACGGGAATAAAGGGGTACTAGGTTTATTTGCCTATAGGATCACTTCTATGCAATACTCGGTTACCTTCCTTAAATAGAGGTGTCACGCGTAACATTAGCGCGCAAATCATCATCTCCTTTACTACTCAATTACCCTTCCCCTTTTCAATTATATTCTAAGAATTCTAGTAGTATCGGGTACGTATTCTATGTGTGTGCTATCCGTTTCTTACCAATGGCCCTGGAGATGTTTAGGACCTCTATTTCAAGATGGTTCTAGACTCACTTATGTTACTTAAAAGGAGAAAACTAAGCGACAAACAAAAAACATACAGGACTGTCACGTAAGGAGCAATTAAAGGGGCTCATGTTTACCTCCACAAATAGAAAAATAGTTGCACGACTATTCAAACAAATGGTTTTAATTAATTGAGGAGTCCTATAGGCAGGATATCTAAATAAACATATATAGCCGCTTTATTAAGCGAGGCAGTGAATACCTACAAATTTGCCTACTGATTTTTGTTAATACAGAATCTGAGCGCGTTTCAAGAAGGAAGAAAAATCAATTTTAACACAGGATTTTAATTATCCCACATGCTTGCAAAAGTGATAACCAGGCAGAATCCTACATAAGGGCTGGATAGGCCAATTTGTCCAAATACTCGCTGAAGACATGACGTTCCCTGAGAAGTGGAACATGAAAAATAAGTACATATTATCTTGAACGTTTAATTTGTCGTTTCACTTCCTATATTCTTTCCTTATCTTTGTTTTGGTGTTGCAGTTGTGGCCCTGATGCCGGACCCCATTCCAGAATTAAAGCAAATGGGTCGAGGTCCTACTGTCATAGTGACCCTACTCTGAACGTTCCTGGATGGAGTTGTCAAAGGTCGATGGGAGGCCTGTAATCATGGTAAGTTTCTATCTTGGAATGATTATCGTTCTAGCCTTTTATCTGTTACACTCCATATTTTCGTACATGAAAGTACTCCATAACTAAATTGATGAAAGCTGAAAAACGAGATGTTACATCCCACATTTTCGTACATTAAAGTTTCATCGTGAGTTAATCGACGTCAGTTCAGGAATGAGATTATTTTGGGATTATAAGTACTACGCTATTTCAAACAAGTGATAAGTAAATTCATGAAGGTGAGAGGATAAGCGAATCGCAGGAAGTGAGTTTCATCTAATTTTTCCATTTTGGGATAAATACGGTCCAAGCTATAATACCCAGTATTTATGGATTAGTGCCATACAATGTACCACATGACCATGATAATGAGGTTTATATGGTATGCTAAAAGTGAGTAGTATTTTAAATAATTTGAGATAATTCTTAGTTATGTGGATATTTGGTTTACTTAATGATTTTTGTGGGAAGATTAACTATGAAATCAAAGTCTTTGGATAAAGTTTAAGGAACATTAACGTGGTATCCTTGCCTTAGGGAAATGGTGACTCTTAAGTTCACATAAAAGGTGGTAAAATTTTGAAAACTCTTTGCCCAAGTAACCCTTATAAAGTGGGGCCCACACCACTATAATAAGGAACCCTACAAATTCCTTCATTCAATTTAGGAAAGAGATCATACGGATCTGCCATGGCAAACATAAATTTCTTTCAACATTAGCTTGATTTCTACATTAAAATTGCCTTAAGTTTCAAATGGGGAAAGGCTTCCAAAGGGGTAAATGATAAGATCTTCAACAATAATAATGGATATATTTCAGCAAATTCATACAAGATTATCTAATAGCAGCGTAAGATGCAATTCTAAGAGAACGCGGAACAAGCTTCCTCAGGAATATCATACGGAGTTTTCCCTACTTCAACCCGCCATTACGTGATCTGTCGCAATTCACGTGTGTTAAAAGGATTATCAAGAGAATCAGCGTAGGTATGGTAAGGCTATCCCTTCTTTCCTTCTTCCATGATATATACGACACAAATGAAGTGAGCAAATGCACAACTTCTATAAATGACTCTATTCATAGAAGTATTAAAGGTGCCTATGTTCTTGAATTACGATGTGTCTTATAATTACACCTTTTATTCATGGGTCTCAGAAAACTACATAAGTTAAAAAAGTTTATTTCATGATATTACTCAAAGGCATAATGGTCTTACGACATTCCAAGAGATTTTATTGACATACTTCTTATGCATTGTATTCATTTATACATGTACATTGACCCATGACCTAATGGCGTTATACGCGCGTATATATATATATGTTATATGTATATAGGATACGGGAAAAGGTTACAACATTATATATGCACCAGCACCTGATCAGGTGGTATACGTTGATGATTTTGTCCACAGTGGCCGATACGATATGATAGAATGCCCTCAGAGGCTTGATGATGTTTTGAACACGTGTGCCTATGCAGGACATGAAATTCATACTCATATGAATGACACTATAAGTGTTTCGTGATTTACAGAGTTATCCAGACTTACAGGTTGAGTCATTTACTCCATGTTTCTTCCATGTCTTTTATATACTTGTTTATGTGCCTTACATACTAGGTACATTATTCATATTGACGTCCTTTTGTTAGGGACATTGCGTTCATGCCTGCATGTATGGATAATCAGCTTGATGAGCCCTCATTGTAGAAGAGGTTAGAATTTAGCAAAGGATTAGTAAGACTCCATCTCATTCAGAGTGCAACCGAGTATGTGAGTCATTGTGTCATAGTTTTACTACGGACTTATGGGTAGGCTGGCAACCTGTCCCATTTGATGTCAAATACTCTTAGAGAATTTGTAGACAAATGTTCATTTTGTATAGTATGACAGAGGCCTTGAAGGCCCATATGTATTGATGTTTTAAGAAATATGGTTCATTCATATAGTTCTTTCCCACTTATAGTTATACATTACGAGTTGTGGCCATGTTGGCCCAGTTACTAATGATAGTACGATAACAAAGATATGTTACGTTGGTACTAGGTTGAGTAAGGCACCGGGTTCCGGTCATGACCCTTCAGTTTGGGTTGCGACAAAAGTGATATCAGAGCAGTTCTTTCATAGAGAGTCTACAAGCCGTGTCTAGTAGAGTCTTGTTTATCGTTGTGTTGTGCACCACAATTATAAGCAGGAGGGTACAGGGAATGTAGGACTCTCACTCTTTCTTCTTACTCTAGATCGTGTGATAGAGCTCAGTTGTATGAACTCAATTTCCTAAACTATATCTTATTCATAATACGACGATGCCATCATCCAAAAAGATGTTTGGTAAGAGATATAGCTATGAAAGAGTTGAGTCAGAGGAACTCGATTGTTGCATCATGCTTATGATGGAAAGTTATTAGGTATTCAGTAGATCATGTGTGTACTAAGACATGTAAGCTTCTTGATAAGGATCCCTAAGGCAAGAATGTCTATCCACTCTTACGGTAAAACGAAACAAGAGAATCGGAAGGTAGATACATGTTTTAACAAGTAAAAGAAGCAAGATGAAGAAGGGTACAAGGTGCCCAGTTAACGAAGATTATCAGTATTTACAATTCAGGTAGAGGAATATAAGCCTTTTGAGTTACCTTCAACAACAATAAAGGTATGTACAATTTGCCACACAAATCTCAGTTATGCCCTATGGGAGCTAACAAGATATAGTTTAAGAGAAGGATATGATATCTTGATCTGGGTGGGGTTAGAGTAACCCAAAATGGTGGATTGATTGTTTGCATTAGTTAACATTTCCAAAAGGTATTGCAAATGTGCTAATAAATCTCCTCGTGAGACACCCAAATGGTGAACTCTGGAATAGTACTGCTAGATATGAATACTAGAATGTTAAAAAAAATATTACAAAGATAGGCGTTGGAGGCGCGGAATAGATAAATACTACCTTAGTGTGGCTCCCGTCTCTAGTATAGCAAGAATGTTAGACAACCCGAAGAGCCAGGGGTGGAGCAAGGGGATCTAAAAGCGAAAGAATGTCTTGTTTAAGTTTTCAGAATAAAGTGATAGGCTTAAATGTTAGTAGGGAAATAAGAAGAGAGTTAATCAAGCATTGTGAATAAGATATGATACATGGATGATAACAATTTAAAAAAATAACAGTATTACAGAGCCTATAGTCAAGTGAAGGAAAATACGAGAGGTGACATGCCTTGAGACAATGAAAGAGTATAGGCCATAAAGTCATATCCTCATTTCGATAAACACGTTCGTGACTCCAAAGCGACTACCGGAAGGGAAAGTTAGATCCTAGAGTAATAGAAATCAGTATGGATTGGTGAACACGATAAACTAAACATGAATTAGGGACTGAGTGATTTGATAACGGTCGACATCATGAGAATTTTAGATTTCGCTCCGGCGATAATAGAATGGACAACAAAAGAAGATTCATGAGAAGTTCGGTGAATGGTCATTTAGGAAAACGCTTCACTAAAGCAAGCAATGTGAGCAAAGTACGACTTAAGGGACTGTATGTGCCGGTTACACTAAGTAGCACCTTCGCGAGCAAGGAATTTTTTTATCCTTCGTGCAGAAGGATTATCGCAAGGCGAGTAAAGGTCATCGATGATGTGAAAAGACACCAAAGATGAAGAGGTAAATATTTATGCGTAGATCATCATAACACTAAATGATAGTAATCCCATAAAGAGGGGAATATGGAGTGATGTGATATTAAGTCAGAATTAAGTAGTTCTAGTAACTATGGAATGGTAAAAGAAGAATGCGATAAAAATGAGAAAGGAATGACATTGCACTTATGAAAACCCTACAGATATGCCATGGTTCCAAAACATTATGCAAGCACGACATCAAGGAAAGGAAGTAAGGGTTTCTTCCCGGGATGTTATTGATAAATAAGGAGCCAGTGCGAGAAGTAAGTTAAGACAAAGAAAATAACCCAAGAAAGATTTTGTGGAATATTGATATGAGAATGGGATAACGAGTAGTTAGTAGTTGATTCAGGAAGAGCCTAGTTATGGATAGACAACAGGATACAAAAAAATCAACAGATCGTGGTAGATAAACATATGGAACCCAAACATGGGGAATTAAGTCTTGCAGATATGGCATCATGATCCCTGAGAAATATTCAGATAGGAATTGGGGTAGTTAAAGGTACTGTATGAGTGTTATGGAAAATAAATGAGAGTTCCACTGGGAAATAGTTAAAATTTAACTTTAGAAGCAACCCTACGAGCAGAAGGGCATGCAGATAAGTAAGTACAAATAATTACAAGTGAGAAAGAAAACAAAAAATGCCGTCGAGTATACGATGTAATAAGCTCACAGCTTTACAAGAGTCAGAGGGTCCTCCCTAAGTACTACAATGAAAGACTAGTTAAGGAAATAAGGAAATAGGCTTCAACCTAAGCATAGTAACTTAAAGAAGAAATGGTCAGGTAAACACAGTCTCACTACAACATTGCATGCACTCCATAATAAAGTAGCACCTATCGTGGCTAATGAACGGGAAGTAAAATCAAACATTATATTCGAGATCATATGAGTTGCAAAGAAATTTCGGCATGCGTGAAAACTAAGATAAGTTTAGTATGCACGCAACAAGGGGCAGAAAGACCAAGAAAAGTAATAGATTATGTTTAAAGAAAGTTGAGATGGATTGAAAGGAATTTTTTGATCAATGATCCAGAGTTAGTTACGTTATGAACGCACTTAAGATTTCAAAGTATTATCAATGAAACATATATGTTGACAATCACACAGCCGTAGAAGACTCCGATATAAGTTTAAAAAAAGGACTAAGTCCAAGTCTTAGATAAAGGATTGAATGGTTAGATGATGGTAGAACGAATATTTCGTAGCGTCTATGAAACGCTAACGTGATAACGAATATGGTGAGCCGCATATTTGAAGATAGCTTCAGCCTACATGAATGCTGATCAGATGGAAGAGGAAACTAAAGAGTTACATTAACTACGTAAATTAGGAGTCTGATTATTGGACCTATAAAATTATACAAAATAATGATTGAGAACATTGTAGGATCACTCTTTATATCATAGATAGTTAGAAGAGTACCAGCCTTATAAAAAGTCAGTATGATGCTCCCACCGAATTGTGTATGCACCAAAGGTGCAAGTGTTATGATAGAGCTTCAAGTTGTGGATATGAATTATACGTATGTGGAAGGGAGGTCATGAAAGATATAAAAGATATGATGCAAGATTTTAAGGTAAAGGTGAACAACGTACGAGATACTAAAATGGAGAAGGTCGTGAACAATTCATACTTCGGATAGAAGGCCAGAAGCACTGAGACTCAGTATCCAGGAATGACAACGGTGTCGTTAGTGGCATATCTTACAGCCTATGTTTCTATGTCACGACCCAACCTATGGGCCACGACAGGCACCTAGTACCTTACTCAACCGAGTACCAACATAACATATCTTTCTTATCGTACTATCATGGTTAAATTGGCCAAAAGTGGCATCATGAAATAACCAAAATAAAATATAAGTGCATACTAGACATAGGATGACCAAACATGATATAGAAACTTATACATGTGACATATGGACCTATAAGACTGACATGATCTTTTGTAAACTCAAAACATAGACCGACAAGGCCATACAAGTATCCATATACCTAAAATCTGTCTACAAGCCTCTAAGACAATATAATGTCATATAGGTCGGGACAGGGCCCCGCCATACCACTCAATACATGTCCTAATCATACTGTCCAAATAGGAAACTGCAGAGCAAGTGGAGTGTAGCAACACCTTCCGCTGAGCCGATAGCCTACTAGGAGGACTGTCAACCTATCTATAGGGACCTGCGGGCATGAAACGTAGTGTCCCCAAGCAAAAGGGAGATGTAGGAGATACAATAAGAACAGTAATGTAAAGAAAGGTATAGGAGATACAATATGAACCATCTGAGTGCCTGTAAGAGATAATGACATGAAATGTGTGATACATATATATACATAATCTTTTAAAAACATCCGCCTATGTGGGTATCATCATCATCATATTGTACCCGGCCTCAAAGAGGACTCGGTAAAAACATACTCGGCCATCATAAGGCTCGATAGAATCGTACCCGGCCACGTGGAGCTCGGTAAACTCAACCGATCAGTGGTTGCACAATTGGTGTCGTACCCGGCCAAATTTAGCGCGGCTCGGTAGAGTAAAATAGATACTATATATAATACATGATGGACTCATGGAATCTTGCTCTAAACCTTTTGGAGTAACGTAAGGTAGGTGCACCTTCGATTAACATTATGGACATCATACAGTCAATATGAACTTTACTAGGACTCAAGGATCGTACATACTTTCTTAGAATAACTTTGTAAGGATAGAACAATATGGAAAACCTTAGTTGCTGGGAGTAGATTCATTATGAAATCGCTTATCATTTCCGCTCATTTCACTTTATATCATGCCAAAA
The DNA here is from genome assembly GCA_005239525.1 of Nicotiana knightiana. NCBI lineage: Eukaryota > Viridiplantae > Streptophyta > Magnoliopsida > Solanales > Solanaceae > Nicotiana > Nicotiana knightiana. Next base: position 107,126 of record ML427579.1, read on the forward strand.
TAAATAAGGAAGTGCCATAACATACCTTTGCAATCTTCTCTCCAATCGTCAAAAAAGCTCAATATGATCTTCTTACGTCCACAATGAGTAACCTGACTTCGTCATCATCATATAAGCACTGTAACTCTCATATTTCAAAACCAATATTCTTCAAGAAAACAAACAACACCTCCCCTATTTTTACTACATCCCCTATGTTACCAAAGTTCACCAAACAACCCAAACAACAACAATATATTTCACAATAAGCTCTCTGATTAGTTCAACAATCATTTTTAACAACATTCTCGACCGAAATTTGTATAACCCATATCACCCCTTAATGAATTCTTACATAACCTAACAACATCATTACTATGATAATGAAGTAATTCATCAATGATTCCATCCTTATACCATATATTTATGACAAAGGAAACAATCCACAACTCCAATTTTCTTCAATTTGTAACTTAATTCACTAGTTCATGTCTAGTCTAACCATTTACCTTAATAAATATCAACATAACCTCCTACAGTATCTTCAAGTTGAAATCCAAGTTATATTTAGCTTACAACAGCCCTCAATGGCAATACAACACCATAGAAGTGACTTAAGTTAATCCAAGTATTATCATGTAGTTTATTATCCTAACAACTTAACCAACATACAAACAAGCTTAAGAACAATTAGTAGGTTGTTATAATCACCCTATACAGTATCAACCACTTGAAATGTTTGCCAAACACAGCCCAAAATTATCCTTAATGACACCACAACACTATAGGTGTTGTATTCTCTTCTTGAATCAACGTTTGGTGTTCAAGTTGGAGTGTAAACACTTGTAGTTAACCTTCGAAATATAATATGTATGAAGCAGTGACTGATTATTACCTTAATCAACAAGAACCAGACGTGACCTGAGGTTATTTCACTTTGAAGAACCCTCCAAAACAGCCACAAGACAAAGAACTACGATCTAGCAAGCACCACGAGGTTTCTAGCATTTGATTCATGTTTTTATCTTAGGTTTTCACCCTAGAATCATGGAGGAACCATTAGAGAGACTATAGGAGGGTTTAGGAACTGTTTTGGATGAGAAAAATGAGTTAAAACGACATATAACTGACTTAATTACAAGCTGAAGTTTTACACCGACTTTGTGGGTCCCATGGTAGCAGCTTTGTGCAGTCTCGTGAAAATAGAAATATCTCTCTACTCCGATGTCGTACTGATGAACGGTTAAATGTGTTAGAAACTAGACTCGTAGATATTCAATTTAGTAGGTATATCATCCCCTAATTCCAAGTATATTGGCAGAAAATATCAGCTAATTTTGACATAATTTTCATCACATTATGAATGTAACTTGAGAAGACGTTTGCAAACTTTTGTTCCACAACTTGTTTGAATTCAAAACGTAACACAAGACAACCATAAGACAAAATTAACTCAAAGCATAACCTCTTTATCATATTAAGAACAATAGTCCCACACTAAAGTACATCTTATAACATTCCAAACTTGTCGACTTTCGACGAAACTTATTTTCTTCATATGGTTTAGCTTCTAAGATATCCAACCCTCTTGGTACTCGTTATTCATGATCTTAAATATTTGTAAACTCCAAGGTAACATGATTAGCTTACTTTATCTGATTCAAAATATATTCTTGTTCCTTAGCTTAGAATATTTGACTTACGACGTATTCTTATGTACGAAAACATGGGGTGTAACATCATTCCCCCCTTTTGGAACATTCGTCCTCGAATGTTGACTAATGCAATTATCCTTATCTTAAGAAAAAGCTCTTACGAATACTTTTATATTGTATTTTCCACAGAGGGAGTTGTTCGGTGAATAAATCCAAAGGCTAGGGAAATCCCCCCATTTAGGACTCTTTCTCACTCAACGACTTGTGGTCGAAATTTTTCCAATCTCGTAATTAATGCTACGTTTTGTCATGCAGTCTAGACGACTTTGTCCTTGTATGTGCGTGAATGCGACTCTTCTCTCATTTTTCCTCGTGTTTTTTGCCAATCTCTAGATTTCACTTTGGGAACATATACAGAACTTTGACAAGCTATCCCTCTAGGCATATATAGGTGTACTAAAGTTTTTCGCTTGGTACTTGTCAAACTTATGACTATTGCTATATTTTGTTTCATGGCCTATGTTATATATGCTTATGGTTTTGCCACAACTAGGTAGGTTATCCTGTACTGTAACTCTTACTTTGGTTTACGATTATCGAGACCTGCCACCCCACTCCAGGTTACTCTCCCACCGCTTATCCTATATGTATATATGTAAGACATTTAATGCTTCCTTATTACTGTTCATAATAATGACAACCTAATCTTATCTTATATTTGTAACTTTCACTCATCTAGTATTGATTCAACTTAATGTTGATCTATAATCTACGACTGATAACTTGAAACCTCTCATGTAATACATTGTCACTAGGGCTCATGTCGCATCAGGGAAAATTTATAGTGATTTTGTTGATCCACTTAGGAACGATACTATAATCCAATGGCTGTATTTCATAGCATCGCAATGTGATTCATCCTATGGGGGTACTCTAATACCCTGAAGTTCATGAAATCCTTGTTCTCAACATCATTACTCAATCAAAGGCCTAAACTTTATCCTTTTATCATATATCACAGTTACACCCTTACTTTACTACCAGGGTTGCATTCCATGTTTTCTAAATGCTCCTAGTTTTAAACTCATTTGAGTTCACTCATGCTATACTGATCTTTTTATAACTTTATGGAAACCATCAGCTCTCTTGTTGTGATGGGTTTAATCCCGAGGACTTACCTATTCTCGCCACCTTCTCACTCACATTTTCTTATCCTTACTCATGTCTAGCCAAAACCATGTTTCTCCACCATACTTTATCTTGTGACCTACGCATATCTATTTATACTACTCACAACATTCCTTTTAATATGCTAGCACCCTAGATTTTTTTTCATGCTTTCACAGTTGTCTTTAAATGTAATAAATTACTTTTCCTACTCGTTCTGCCACTTGTTGCATATATACTTGGCTTATCTTGGTTCCCATGAATACTGGAGTTACATGTATCTCATATGATCTTACTTATCAACTCTTGATTTTATTCTTCTTGCCATTCATTAGCCCTAATAGGTGCCACTTGCTTATGGAGTGCATACAATATTATAGTGAGACTGATGTTACAAGACCATTTCTTCTTTTGGTAGCTATGGTTATGTTGAGGCCTTCTTCCTTATTTCCTCAGGTGGTCTTTCTTTGCGTGCTTAGGGAAGACCATCTGACTCTTGTAAAGAGGATTATTACATTGTATACCCCACGGTATTTTTGATGTTCTTACTCGCCTATCATTATCCTTAGTAACTTACCTTCCCACCCTTGTGCTCGTAGGGTTGCTTCTGAACTGGAATTTTAATTGTCTCCCTAGTGGCACCCTGTTTTATTTCTGCATCACTTCTATGGTATATTTAACTACCGAACCTTCCATATTAACATTACTCAAGGATCACGATGACATCATATCTACGAGACTGAATTCCCTATGTTGGGTTTCACTACGTTTATCTTGCACGATTTGTTGATTTATCTATGACCTCTTGTTTAGCTATAACTATGCTTATTCAGAATCAAATACAGACTACTTGTTAGTCCACTCTCATAACTGTATTTTATGTAACGTCTCTTGGGTTATGTCCTTTGTCTTAATTTACCTCTCATACAAGATCCTTATGTATCAAGTGTTCATTTCCACTTATTTATCAATTCATCGAGTGCAAAACCCTTATTGATTCTCCCCAACATCATGCTTGCATAATGTTCTGGAGTCATATTATATATGTAAGATCTGAATAAAAGCAATCTCATTCCTTTCACATTTTTACCACATTCTTCCTTTACCATTCGATATTTACCTCTTCATCTTTGGAATTCACATATTCACTGAGATATTACCCACCTTGTGGTAACCATTCTACACCAGGTATAATTTAATTTCTTGCGCACTAGGGTAACACCTGATGTAATTGGAACATTTAGTCCATTAAGTTTAACTCTGCTCATAGTGCTTGCTTTGGGGAAGCACTTTCGTGAATGAACTTTAAAGGTTATTCTTCTGTTGTCCATTCTATTATTGTCAAAACAGGATCTCTGAAATTCTCACGATGCCAACTATTACAAATTCCCTCGATTCCTAATTCATGTTCGATTTTCTTTTACTTTCCCATGCTAATTTCTATTACTCGAGGGGGGTCTAACTTTTCCTTCTGGTAATCGTGTTGCACTCACCGACTCATTTCATGAAATGAGGATATGACTTTAGGGCCTATACTTTTATTGTCTCGGGACATGTCTCCTCTTGTCTTTTCTTTCAATTGACTATAGACTCTGTCATCCTGTCATATTTTATTTACCCTTATCACTCATTTATCACATCGTACTCATAATGCTTCATTTACGCTCTTTTTATTATCATGTTAATATCTATGTCTATTACTTTATTCTAAAACTTCAACGAAATAGCCTTTCGCTTTTAGAACCGTTTGCACCATCTCATTGGCTTTTGGGTCGACTAGCATTCACTCTTTACTAGGGGCAGGAGTCATCCTAAGGTAAATATTCATCCCTTCTAGGATCCCAATGCCCACTTTCTGAACTTTCAGACATTCTAGAGCGCACCATCTGGCTATCTCCCAATGAGAACTATTACCATGTCCTGTACTACCCTCCAAAATGTTTAGATAATGGTAATAATCCATCCAGCATTTTAGGTTACTTTAACGCTAACTGGATCATGATATCCCGTCCTTCTCTTAAGTTGCATCAGTTATCTCTCAGAGGGAATAACTTAGATGAATGTGGCCAATTGCATATATCTCTATTACTATTGAAATTAACGCATAATGCTTATATTTCTTTTCCTTGATTGTAAATACTGATAATATTCACTAACTGAGTACCTCGTACCCCTCTTCACCTTGCTCCTTTTACTTTATGAAACTTGTATCTACCTTCTAACTCACTCGTTATTTTATTCTTTACCAAATGGGTGGATAGACATACATTCCTTACGGCTCCTTATCAAGAAGCTTATATGTCTTAGTATACACATAATCTACTGCATACCTCACATTTACTCATAATAAGCATGACCCAAAATTGAGTTCCTCTTACTAAACTCTTCCAAAGCCATATTGCAATCTCTGACCAATCATCTTTCAAGATGGAGGCATCGTCGTATTATGAATAAGATAGAATTTAGGAAATTGAGTTCTTACTACTGCGCTCTACCACACGATCTTGAGTAAGAAAAAAGAGTGACAGCCCTAAATGCCCTGTAGCCTCCTGCATATAAGTGTGGTGCACAACACACCTACAAACAAGACTTTACTAGACACGGCTTGTACACATCCCTAGGATAGAACTACTCTGATACCATTTCTGTCACGATCAAACCTATGGGCCGCGACGGGCACGCGGTACCTTAATCAACTGAGTATCAACATAACATATCTTTCTTATCGTACTATCATGGGTAAATGGGCCAAAAGGGGCGTCATGAAATAACCAGAATAAAATATAAGTGCATACTAGACATAGGATGACCAAACATGATATAGAAACTTATACATGTGACATCCGGGACTATAAGACTAACATGATCATTTTTAAACTCAAAACATAGGCCGGCAAGGCCACACAAGTATCCATATACGTAATATATGTCTACAAGCATCTAAAACAATATAAATGTCATATAGGTCGGGACAGGGCCACCGCCATACTAGTCAATACATGTTCTAATCATACTGACCAAATAGGCAACTCTGGAGCAAGTAGAGTGTAGGAACACCTTCCACTCAGCGGATAGCCTACTAGGAGGAATGTCAACCTGTCTATAGGGACCTGCGGGCATGAAACGCAGCGTTCCCAAGCAAAAGGGATGTCAGTATAAATAAAGTACTGAGTATGTAAGGAAGAAAAACATAAATAAGAACAATAATGTAAAGAGATATATAGGAGATACAACATGTAGCATCTGAGTGCCTCTAAGAGATAGTGACATGAAATGCGTAATACATATATATACATAATCTTTTAAAAACATCTGTTGTTGTGGGCATCATCAACATCATATCGTACTCGGTCTCAAATAGGACTCGGTAAAAAAATACACGACCATCATAAGGCTTGGTATAATCGTACCCGGCCACGTAAAGCTCGGTAAAACCGAATGATCAGTGGTTACACAATAGATGTCGTACCCGGCCAACTATAGCGCGGCTCGGTAGAGTAAAATAGATACTATATATAATGCATGTTGGACTCATGTAATCACGTTCGATTAACATTATGGACATCATACCATCAATATGAACTTCACTAGGAGTCAAGGATCATACGTACTTTCTTCGAATAACTTTGTAAGAATAGAACAACATGGAAAACCTTAGTTGCTAGGAGTACATTCATTATGAAATAGCTTATAGTTTACGTTCATTTCACTTTAGGTCATGACAAAAGAAAGAAGGAAGTGCCTTAACATACCTTTGCAATCTTCTACCCAATCGTCAACAAAGCTCAATATGATTTTCTTACGACCACAATGAGTAACCCGACTTCGTCATCATCATATAAGCATTGTAACTCTCATATTTCAAAATCAATATTCTTCACAGAAAATGGACAGCACCTCCCCTATTTTAACTACATATCATATGTTACCAAAATTCACCAAACAGCCCAAACAACAACAAATATAATTCACAATAAGCTCTCTGATTGGTTCAACAATCATTTTGAGCGGCAAGCTCGATCGAAATCCGTATAACCCATATCACCCCTTATAGATTTCTTACATAACTTAAAAACATAGTTAATATGATAATGAAGTAATTCATCAATGATTCCATCCTTATACCATATATTTATAACAAAGGAAACAATCCACAACTCCAGTTTTCTTCAATTTTCAACTTAATTCACTAGTTCATGTTTAGTCCAACCATTTAACTTAATTAACATCAAGATAACCTTAAGCACCTGCAAGAACAAAATAGCCATACCCAATAGAGTATCTTCAAGTTGAAATCAAAGTTATATTTAGCTTACAACAGCTCTCAATGGCAATACAACACCATAGAAGTGACTTAAGCTAATCTAAGTATTATCTTGTAGTTTATTATCCTAACAACTTAACCAAAATACAAACAAGCTTAAGAACAATTAGTAGGCCGTTATACTCACCATAGACAGTATCAACCACTTGAAATTTCGGCCAAACACAGCCCACAATTATCCTTAATGACACCACAATACTATAGGTGTTGTATTCTCTTCTTGAATCAACTTTTGGTGTTCAAGTTGGAGAGTAAACACTTGTAGTTAACCTTGAAAATACAATATGTATGAAGGAGTGACTGATTATTACCTTAATAAACAAGAACCAGACGTTACATGATGTTATTTCACTTTAGAAAACCCTCCAAAACAGCCACAAGATAATGGACTACGATCTAGGAAGCACCACAAGGTTTCTAGCGTTGGATTCATGTTTTTATATTAGGTTTTCACCCTAGAATCATGGAGGTAACATTGGAGAGTATTTAGGAGGGTTTAGGAACTGTATTGGATGAGAAAAATGAGTTAAAACGACATATAAATTGACTTAAATACAAGATGAATTTTTACACCGACTTTATGGGTCCCATGGGAGCTCTTTGCGCTGTCTCGCTAAAACGTGAATATCTCTCTACTCTAATGTTGTATTGATGAACGGTTAAATTAGTTAGAAACTAGATTCGTAGATATTCAATTTAGTAGGTAGATCATCCCCAAATTCCAATTATATTGGGATACAATATCAGTTACATTTGACATAATTTTCAGCACATTATGAATGTAACTTGTGAAGACCTTTGCCGACTTTTGTTCCACAACTTGCTTGAATTCAAAACGTAGCACACGACTATCATAAGACAAAAGTAAATCAAAGAATAAATTCCTTAACATGTTAAGAACCATAGTCCCACCCTAAAGTACATGTTATGACATTCCAAACTTGTCGACTTTCTACGAAACTTATTTTCTTCATATGGTTTAGCTTCTAATATTTCCAACCCTCTTGGTACGTGTTATTCATGATCGTAAATATTTGTAACCTCCAAGGTAACATTATTATCTTACTTTATATGCTTCAAAATATAATCTTATTTATTAGCTTACATCAATTGACTTACGACATATTCTCACGTACAAAAACATGGGGTGTAACATTCTAGGTACAGAGAGGCCTAGTTAAGAGAGTAAAGAAGAGTTGGAGACAATGTTATGCCTTGCTTGATGTTCCAAAAAAACATAAGCAAATCTATGGTACAAGCAAGTTGAAGGAAGGTTGTGAGTAGTATAAATAGATATGTGTAGGTTGCAAGCTAAAGAATGGTAGAGCAACAAGGTTTTATGAAGGCATGGGTAAGGATAAGGAAAGGCGAGTAGGAACAAGAGTAAGGTGATATGAAGGCATGAATTGTAAGGCTTGAGTAAGGTCTTATGAAGGCATAGTCCTCTATATTAAGCTCATGACAACAAGAAGAGTTGATGGTTTCTCTGCGTTATAGAAAGCTTAGTATAGTCTGAATGAAATCAAAAGAGTTTAAGACTAGTAGCATTCAGAAGAGATGGAATGCTGACTGGTAGTAGAATGAGGCAGTAATTGTGATAAACAAAGGATGACGTTTGGGCCTTCGATTGAGTAATGTTTTTTTTTTTTTAAAAAGGGGGGGTTTCATGAATTGTACATGATTAAAATACCCATGTAAGATTAATCATATTTGGATGCTATGAAATACGTTTATGAAATCATGGTATTGCCCCAGGTGGATCCGTTTAATCATTTTAGTTGTTCCTCGATGAGAAGTGAGCCTTAGCAGCAGTAACACATAAAAGGTCAAGTTATCAGTGGTGATTATAGATCAATATTGATGTGAATCAACAAGATGGATAAATATTACAAAGCATGAGATGAGATTAGGCCGTCATTCTTAAGATGAACAGTAATGAGGAAGTATTAAAGGACATAGATTTATACATATGGGATAAGCAACGATAGTAACATGGAGTTTGGTAGGAGACCTCAGTAACAATAAATTAAAGTAAGAGTTATGGTATAGTGTGACCTACTTAGATGTCGTGAAGTTATAGATGCGAAGATGGACACCTTATCAAGCTCTGTATATGCTTACAAAGTGAGGCATAGAGATGGGCTAAAAGCTTGAGGAAAAGGTATAGAAGAGTCGCGTAGGCGCACTTACAAAGTCAGAGTCTTACATGTTGCATGATAAAAGGTAGCAATAGTTACAAGATTAAAAGGATTCCGACCATAAGTCGTGGTGTGAGAAAGAGGCCTAATGGGGGGAATATCCTGGCCTTTGGATTTATTCACATAACAGTTGCCTAGATGGCAAGAAGAGTACTAAAGTATTTGCAAGAACTATAAGTTATGATAATGATAAGTGTACCAGTCAACAGTCGAGGACGAATATTCCAAAGGGGGACTGATGTTACACCCCATGTTTTTGTATGTGAAATTACGCCATAGGTAAATTGATGAAAGCTCGAAAATGAGATGTTATCTCCCGCATTTTCTTACATTAAAGTTTTATCATAAGTTAATTAACGTAAGTTCGAGAATGAGATTATTTTGGGATTATAAGCATTACAATATTTCAATCAAATGGTAAGAGAATTCATGAAGGTGAGAGGGTAAGTGAATCGAAGGAAGTGAGTTTCGTCGATGTTTGACATTTTGGGATAAATAAAGTCCAAGTTATAATACTCGGTATTTATGAATTAGTGTCATACAAGGTACCGCATGACCATGATAGTGAGGAGCATAATGTATGCTAAAAGTGAGTAGTATTTTAAGTAATTTGAGATAATTCTTAATTATGTGGATAATTCGGTTACTTAATACTTTTAGTAGGAAGATTAACTAAGAAATTAAAGTATTTTGATAATGTTTAAGGAACATTAATGTGGCAGCCTTGCCTTAGAGAAATGGTGACTCTTAAGTTCACATGTAAGGTGGCAAAATTTGGAAAAGTCTTTGGCCAAGTAACCCTTATCAAGTGGAGCCCACACCACTATAATAAGGAACCCTTCGAATTCCTTCATTCATTTTATGAAAGATATAATACGGATCTTCCATGGAAAGCATAAATTGCTGTCAACTTTAGCTTGATTTCTACATGAAAATTGCCTTAAGTTTTAAGTGGAGAAAGGCTTCAAAAGGGGTAAATGATGAGATCTTCAACAATAATAATAGATCTATTTTAGAAAATTCATACGAGATTATGTAATTGTATTTATTTCAACATGTATATGGGATATGGAAAAAAGTTACGGCTTTATATACGCACCACCACCTGATCAGCTGGTATACGTTGATGATTTTGCCCATAGTGGCCGAGATGATATGATGGGATGCCCTCAGAGGCTTGCTGATGTTATGAACACATGTGCCTATGCACGGCATGACATTTATACACATATCCATGACACTATAAGTATTTCATGATTTACAGAGTTATCCAGACTTACAGGTTGAGTCATTTACTCCATGTTTCTTCCATGTCTTTTATATTCTTATTTATGCATTTTACATACTTGGTACATTATTCGTATTGACGTCTTTTTGTTGGGGAGGCTACGTTATTCCCTGCAGGTATAGACAATCCATTTGACAATCCCTCATAGTAGACGAGGTTAGCATTTAGTGAAGGATTGGTAAGACTCCACCTCATTCGGAGTGTAGCCGAGTCTATGGGCCAGTACCCTATCCCATTTGATGTCAAATACTCTGAGAGGAATTCTAGATAGAGGTTCATTTTGTAAAGTATGTGAGAGGCCTTGACGACCCATTTATATTAATGTTTTAAGAAAGATGGTTCATTTATATAGTGTTTTCCCATTTATAGTTATCCATTACGAGTTGTGGCCATGTTGGCCAAGTTACCAATGATAGTACGATAGGAAAGTTATGTTACGTTGGTACTCGATTGAGTAAGGCACCAGGTGCTCATCGTGACCCTTCAGTTTGGGTCGTGACATTCTCGAACTCACTTATCTATTCCTTTTGTAGGTCTTGTCAAAGATGTTGCAATGAGACCCCCCTTTGGTGATGAAGAAGACATTCCCCAACCACCAACTCCAAAGCAGGCCAAGGAGAAAAAGAGATAAAGGGCTCCAATTCGCCTGGGCTCGGAAAGAAAAAAACCAGCCAGGAGGCCCCGCAAGCCCAAGGTGGACGCTAATGTTATATCCTCGAACTTGATCTGTCAATTAAGGGATGATTCCGAAGAAGATGACAAAGAAGATATTTCCAAGATAGTGGACTGTGTGCGGGCTACTGCTTTAATACAAACTTCCTCCTAATCGGAGGAGGTTGATGGGAGAGCATCAACCGAAGTTCCTGAATCAGAAAAAGTAGAGGCCACCACGTCCCCAGCTAAGATGATCTAGACAAAGACTGGGGGCGAGGCTTCCCGAGCAGCGGAAGTGGTCCCGAGGGACGAACTTGGGGTGATCGATATTTTGGGATCTCCTCAGGTTTTGAATGCTATGATCCGTGAGGCCAACAGGATGGAAAGTCACTCTTATGAGGGGCTTCAGGGAGAGATTGATATCAGTGGCTTCTTCGACGGGGTTGAATTTTCTGCCTCTAAGGATGTCATCGAATTCGGCGATTTATCGGTGCCGAAGAAGGTACCGTCATCGGGCGCTACTAGATCTTCATTGAGCCCGAGATTTGTGGAGAGACTCCCGGCCCCAAGTGCTAACCTAGGCCATAGATGGCACATATACTATCCCAAGGATGCTCGGTTCTTGTCTCCCCGTTTGAATTTCTAGCTATCTGAGAGGTTTGGTGATCGAGGAAGACAAAGCCATGATTAATTCTATGGGGCCCCCTTTCCTATTTAATGAGGCTCAACAGACTCTAAATTGGGTAACTTCTAGAATCTCTTCCTTATTTCTTTTAAACATAGAATCGTAGCTTACTCTATCATCTTCTTCCTTACTTGCAAGCTTCAATGATGCATCATGAGGCGTTCCTCATAATCCTGGACGAGCACAAGGATGAGGTTTGAGGCCTCACTGAGAAAAGTGATACCTATAGGCTTCTCAGTTAAAAGCATCAGGCTGATTTGGTTGCGGCTCAGGATTTGCACACCGATATGGTCGAGTACATATTCTGATTCTACAAGACTTGAAGAGGCTCGAGTAGATCGAACGGCTCCAAAAGCAGGTGCACAAGATACTTGCTGAGGCTGAAGCATTCAAGAAGAACATGGATATCCTAGCCGATTACGTCTGAATTCACTACTAATAAGTAAATGGACATGGTCTCATGCAATATAATTTACCCAACTTTGAGTTGGGGTCGAATCCGACAGAGAACAATATGTAGGGGATTAGGTGTGTAGGAGAATTATCATTTATTATGTTAAGCCAAACACTTAGAATGGTTTTGAGAATAATATTTATAACCACTTGAGAAAATTTTATCTAACCTAGAAAACAAGTAAAATGATCAATGGCAACAAGTAGGGGTGAATAGGGAATTACACTCAAGTAAGGATCCAATGTATTTTACGATCTTACAAGTATGACCAAGTTTATGTTAGTTATCCTCGGGTAATAATTCTATATTAACTTCATCCAAAGATTAACAAGACATCCTAATTGAATTATCCCTAAAATAATTAAGAGATTAAGCACACCTGAATATGGCTACAAGCAGTTCAATCCTATCCCTAGGTAGAATCTATAAAGTGAGGGTTAAAGCCCCAAGTTCTTGTTAATTTATCTTTTCCAGCCCCAAATTATCTTTCCCAAAACAAGCTGAAAGTAAATGGGTGAGACCTAGGGTTAGCTAGTCCCTTTGGAAACAATAAAGAACAACAATAATTAAAGAAACAATAACTCTCTTCATAATAAATAAAAATCGTTCATATATAAGAACAACAAGATATTTAATCCACACTTTAAAAAATGAATATTTCCATAAACATGATTCAAGTGTTGAAAAAAATAATACACACTTAGATATACAATACAAAGCAAGGAAATTAAGAAATGAGCATAAATGGGTATGAAATTCTCAACCAAAAGCTTCAAATCTTCAACACCCAAGTGTGTGTGCAAGAACCCTAGCTCAAATATTTGTCTTCTCTAGTCAAGGGACTAAAACATAAGCTCAAGATCTTTTACAATTGGTCTAGGTCGAGTATTAAATGGCTTGGGGTCAAAAATGTGAAATTCCATTTCTGCCCAGAATGTTCCTAGAAAACAAGTTATGTGATCACATACATATACCCACATTTTTCGTGAATAACTTCTGCAAAGAAACACGATCGCGTACAGAGACCCGCGTTCGCGTTTCATGGTTCACCAGCGGCTGACTAGGCTTTGTTCTTCACGTCTGCATGGATCCAACTATGTTCGCACAACTTCAGTTTTCTGAACTTACGCGATCGCATGGCTTTCTCCGCGATAGCATAGAGTATTCACTAGCAGCAGTTAAATTTTCTCATTTTAATGCGTTTTTGAGTTGGTTACTTCTGTTTCTTCTGTAAATCACTTGATACCCAAAATATGCTAGTAAACCTCAATAAGTACCTTAGTTTCTAAACAAAATCATTCAAAAGACTAAGTATCAAAAAGAGATAAGCTGGTAAAATACCAGCTTATCACTAGCCTCGAATAAAGAGACCATTCAAGCACAACTGAATTAGGTTGAGACTCACCTCCAAGATGCAAAAGAGTAAGCTTCGGTGCACGCCGAGAAGATCAAGGAGCTTCAGTCCCATCTAGATTTGGCCTTTTCTGATAAAGCAAGCTTGGCCAACGAACTCGAATCGGCGATATTTGGGTGGGCGCGACCGACATCAAAACTAATGATAAAGTAGCCTAGTTTCTGGTTAACGTCGAGGCAATCCAGGCCAAGGCTAAGAGCAGGATATATCATGCAAAATGGCATGTTCAGAGGGAAGACCTCGGGGAAGCTCATGCCCAAGGTTTCGATATCATGGCCGCCCGGGCCCGGAAGCTGGCCTTACATGAGGAAGACTCTGATAACCTAAATTAATCTTAAGACAGGGAAGACCCCGAGGAGGGAAATGGGACCTCCGATGAAGAACAAGTCACTTAGGACTTTTTATGTTTTTGTTCTTCTTTTTGCACTTTTTAGGCCATTTTGGCCCTTGTAAATTTTTGGACTAGGCCGATTTGGCCCTCGTAAAAAATATTATGTATAAATATAAGGATTTCTTTTTCCCTTTTGGCTCATAAATTTTTCCTTTGGTTTGTTATTTTGACTCACAAAGGTTGAAATTTCTGAGCATGAAACAATAAGGTTATGTTCGAATGTTCGACCAAATCTTGCCTTTATTACCTTTTTGGGTGAAGTAGTTATAAGGGTTCGATGTCACCGAAGTTTTTCCCCAAAAATATCTTATGTTTTTATGATTTTTCCGAGGGTAGACTTTAGAACCGGTTGTGAAATATTTTTTTTTTTTGAAGACCTATTTTGGTTACGGATATCAAACGTCTTTGAGCCGTGTTAAATTGGTCGTATCCTTTTAGTTCGGGATCTTCCCATTGGGCTCGTTTTTCCATTTTATCCGGGCTTGCCTGGGATAATGGTCCCCGAGTGGGGTAATTGTTTCCCTTACAAATTGGAGAGTTTCCAATTAGGTCATTGTCCCCCGAGGCCCGATGAATGAAGGCTTCCGCAGGTGCGAGACCGCAGATGCGGCGTAGATACCGCAGGTGCGGCCCCAACCCAATTAATGAGTGTTCGCACCTGCAAATGCCTTTTCCGCAAGTGCGGCCCAATTGACTGCAGAAGCGGAAACCGCTGGTCAGAAATAGGTGAAATCGAGGGTTTGATTTCATAATTTCTAAAATCAATTTGGAGCTCGGGAATTGGCGATTTTGTGAAGATTTTGAGGAGGAGATCAATAGGTAACGATACCTACTCCTATTTCCCTTGTATTTAATCAATCTATAGTGAAGTATTCAACCTAATTAGGGAGAAATTATGGGAAAATATTTGAAAAATGAGAGAAATGGCCCCCAATTGAGAATTCGAGTTTTGGGTGAGAATTCGACGTCGGATTTTGATGATTTTTGGTTGAGTGTACTCGTGAGTGAATGGGAGTTCGGAATTTGTGACTTTCACCCGATTCCGAATCATGGGCCCGAGAGACTTTTTGGGGAATTTCCATAATTTCGCGCTTAGCTTCAAATTTAGTTGTTAAAATAGTTAATTGTAGTGATATTCACATTATGAAACTTATTTGAATAGATTTTGGGCCATTCGGAGTTTGGTACTCATGGAAAGAACGTGATTCCGGGTTGAATTGAGCATTCGAGGTAAGTGGCTTGCCTAACTTTGTGTTGGAGACATCCCCCTTAAGATATTTGATCTAAATGTTGTGTGGGCACCGTGTATGTGAGGTGACGAGTACATACACGAGCCGTTATTTCAAAAATCTCATTTTCCCTTACTAAAGCATATATTGTTTTTCACTCTCATGAACTTGCTCTCGTATGATATATTGTTTAGGTTAGATTAGGAAAGCATGCACACGTACTCAATTTCCTACTTGATTTTCTGTGCGCCATGCTTAGTTAAGCCCTTATTTGCCTTATATGTGATTAGTATAAATTGTGTAAATTTGATGTTATGTTTGTCATTTATCCTGCATAGCATATTTTAATTGGGACTACAGACGTATTCCAGGAGACGCCCCTATACTGCATATTTAAATTGGGACTACATATGTATTTCGGGAGATCCCCGTGTACTGCATATTTAAATTAGGACTACGGATGTATTCCGGGATATCCCCAAGTACTGCATATTTAAATTGGGACTACAGACGTATTTCGGGAGACTCGTCTATACTGCATATTTATTTTGGGACTACGGACGTTTTTCGGGAGATCTTCTTGTACTGCATAATAATTTGGAACTACGGGACGATATCCCGGGAGATTCCACCTTGTGATATATATATTGTGTTGAGCCGAGGAGTCTCTATACTGTAGAACTTATATTGTTTTTTTTTTTCTTAAAATGTTTAATGTATAGATTACCTATATCTGTATTGTTTTAAATTTATTTATATACAATCTAGTAGAGCTTTCACCTGACCTCGTCACTACTTGACTAGGGTTAGGCTTGGCACTTACTGGGTACCAAATGTTGTGTACTCATGCCCTTTCCTGTATATGTTTTTCGTGTCCCCTTCCATTCTAGCTTGTAGAGATTTTCTTATGTACTTTCCAATTTTTGTTAGAGCTACAATAGTGTTAGAAGCTTGTGACTGTTTGTGACATTTCGGGTCTTGGGGAGTTAAATTTTTTATGAGCCGAGCAGCCAGCACGTTAGTTACATCATTTCCCTTATCCCTTTTATTTCTTGTGTTTTGTTTCCCTTTTCCCCCTTTATACTAGGCTTACCTAGTCGTAGCAATCGTCACGACACCTGTGGAGGGTAAATCGGGTCATGATAATTTTATTTAGTAACAATTCTTTCTTGCTTACCGGGTAAAGAGGGCAGTTGTTGATACCCAATTTTTCCCTCAGATGTTACAAAATATTCGATATATTTTCAAAATTTTATTTTACATTGTGACTCAATTTACAAGATTCATATAAGTATTTTCTATAATTTTAAAGTTTTTAATTTATTTTTCTTGTATTTAAATTATTCAAATATTTATTAGTTATTCGTTCAAACTATTTTGGGATGATTTAATCATCCAAATTAATTATTTCTACCCACATGCATATTCTATAATATTTTTATCTAATTATGCTTGGTAAAATCATCAGGTATTGAAATTAGACGAAGGAGAAGCCCTGCGAATCGAAGAACAGAACCACATCAGGTAGCAAATAACACGGATAAACCCAGAATCCAAACAAAGTGTCAAAGAAAAATGGGGTTTCTAGAATAACTAGTTATGGTTACGAAAAACTTAACAAAATCATTCGAACACATATAAGAATCAGAAAACGTTTTTGAAGAAGAGGATTTTTGTGAAACCCTAGTTTAGGAAATGAAAGGCCATTTGAAAATCTGAAGATTTTGATAAGAAAACACATGAAATAAGCTTAACACATCTCAGATCTGAGAAGCTTAAGAGACGAGATTACGGTTTTGATAAATGACATAGAGATGAATATATTGGCTTAGAAGCCCATATGTTTAAAGCAAAATAGAAAGATCTTAATCAAAATTGAGCCCTAACGGCCTAAAACAGTTAAGACAGAACCAAAGTCATGAGTAGACTGGACCGGGTCCCCTGAGGACCTTAGAGACAGCAAAACCCGACATAAGAGAAACCCTAGGAGGTCTGAGAGTGGTGAGAAACAACCATGGTCGGCGGTGAGGGAGAGTTAGGGTTAGGTTAGAGAGCATTTTGGGGAGAAGGGAGATGAGTGACGGCGGAGTTAGGAGAGCAATGAGGGGTCTGGGAGGGGGTTGTTTTAGGTTAATTAAGGGAAGGAGGGATCTAGGTCGTTGATCAGAAATGATCAACGGCCAGGATTTGTTAAGGTGTTGGGTCGGGTTAGGTAAGTTTGGGCCTTGGTTATTGGGCCGGTTTATAAGGTATTTTGGGCTAGTTAATTTAGGCTATAATTGAAATAGAATAGGGCCATTTATCATATACCCAATAAATTAATTAATATAATTCATAAAATAGTTACTAATTATAAAAAATGAATTTTATGCATAGACATATTTTAAAAATTGATTATTTAGTATTTAAAGTACAAACGACTAATTTCTGGTAAAAATAGTACATAATTATATGCATGGGCTATAATTATAAAGTTATTGCAGGTATAGCCAAAAGGTGCCAATTTGGCTATTTATAAAATAATTTTTGACTTAATAGGACCATAAATAATGAATCAAATCAAGAAATGTATTCGAAACGGTTTGCGATGAAATTTTCTAATTATTTAGTAGAAATAAAAATACTGGACAAGTTAATAAAAATGTAGAAAAGTTGTGAAAAAATACAAATTGATACTAATGTATGATTTTGAAGGTATATATGCAATTTTGAAATTATTTTAGGAAAACTTGGGTATCAACACTTACTTGCTTGTTTTTTCATGTGTAATTCTCATTTATTAACTATGTCCCTATCTGACCACTCATAACTTAAATTCCTAGGTTTTAAAATACTTTTAGGCTAATGTTCTACTCTAAACTCATCTCGGAAAAGCCTAGAATGATAACCTCATATGTGTTTATTATGTTTACCTTGTTAACCAAAAATGACATGTCTCCTTCACTGTCCTAGTGTTATGACTATCCTTGGCATGTTATCACCTGCTTAATGATTAACCTATGTTACATTTATCATGTCGCAAATCGAGTCTATTGACTCTCCTGGTTTCATGTTCTTTGATTAATCAATATTGTTACTCTTTCTTCTGAAATGCCTATGCATGCTAAATGTCACATGACCATGTCTATATGAGGTGTTTCCTTGGAACTGTTTTATTGATTTCCATGTGTGGTCCATTAATTATTTTGCTAAAGTGGTCAATACTGTAGCTATTGGGCTAGATATGTGTCGATGTGTGGCTTTGGGTTGTGCGAATGGACATACTTTCTTGTTTCGGGAAGTGTTTGGATTTGGTCCTGCTATTCAGGGAAAGAGTTCGTTGAAAGCCCAGGAAGTGATGGGTTAGCTCTTCCTGAGCCTACTCTATTTGTTTGGCTTATAATCATCTAGATTTTGTAATATTTGTATGTTTTTTATTTAATCTTTGGGCATGTGGTAATTTGTAAAGAACGATGGAGAGACTAGTGAAAAGAGGTTAGGATATTCTGATTCTCACATGAAGGAGTAGAAAACTTGCCTATATGATTTAATGCCTTGTTTTATGTTTGTTTTACCCTTCCATTCTAAGCACTCATAGAAATCATGCCTATATGGATCACAAACACGTCATTTGTACACGATTCAAAGCCTGTTAGTATTTTACATACCCGTTTCTATGTCTACTGTTGTGCACACTTAAACAATATGCGAATAGGATACAATAACATATGTTTTGCTAATGATAATCTAGATACCATGTCTATAGGGTTTCAACTAATCAATCAATCAGTCACGTCTATTTCTTCTAGTACACTGCTCATCTATATATCATGACTATATGAGTTTAATCAATTACTTTTGTTGCTTCCTTGTATTGTCACACTTAGATGGCGTGCCTATAGTGATAAAATAAATATCAATTTAAATTGTCAACTATAAGAAATCCTACCTATAGGATATTGTTACTCGTTTCAGACATCATGTTTATAAAATCAACGTTGTTAATCCTAAGCTTTCAAGCAGTGTACATCTCATCATGCAAACAAGTAGAGATCATGTCTATAAGACTTCCAACGCCTTTAATTTTCCAATGTGTTTGTGTAAAGCTGCAATGTTGCACGTGTAATACTTGAAATCAAAATCACATAAAAACTATGCCTATAGGACTTAATGACTCTAATGCATCTTAATTCGAATATTTGTGTACTGCCTAATCTGCTAGCGTGATTTTGTTTTTTATGTGTGGAGGTTAACTTAAACCTTTTATCATCTTTATGTGAAGTCCTATATGTTTTGAATGTGCTCTAGTTTTATCATTTTTGAGCATCGTAAGAAGAGTCTAAAACCACCTAAAATATAGGTCCAAAGCTTGTTGGACCATAGGCATATGACGGGTAGTGCACGCATAGGGCACGAACTAGAATTAAATTAAAGCGCCTTAAAATAAAAAACTTTAGCATAGTAATCGGGTAGCAGGAGATGATAGTCTGTGCCCGCTGAATAATACGAGCAACCCCTACCTTAAAGGAGTTGTGAAGTATTATTTGTGTTGCACGAGGTAATCCTTTAGGGTAAAAAGCTTATGACCCCCCCCCC
>ML427579.1:127412-149381 GCA_005239525.1 Nicotiana knightiana
CTCCCCCCCCCTCCTTATGTTATTGTTCATACTTAGTCATCGAATATAGAATAATTTGTACCTCACAACTTCTAAAAGACTTATATTGATTATCTATATAGTTTAATTGTTTTCCATATTTTCTTTGCGCCTGTTCATAATAGAACCTTTAAATTCCTTATCTCCACTCAGTTATATGATTATTTAGGAAAATTGTAATTTGATAATCCCATATAGTGTAAATTGTGGCCAGGACCCACAATTGTGGACATCGAAGAGTGCCTAACACCTTTGTTTTGAGGCAATTTGAGTCCTTACTCGATCTTTGGTGACGTTTGACTAGTGAAACAAATGTTATTTGCAAATAGGTGTCCTAATGCACCTTAAAATCGTTAGCTGGTGAATCTTCTCTTTTAGTACCCATTAAAGGAATTGTCGCATGTTGAAACCCATTTTTGCAAGAAAATGGGCATGACACTCGGGCATGTGATATGGTTGTATCATGTTCCCCTCCTCATCCTCTACCCCTGCCTCACACGGATCTAGCAGGGGGGGCAAATGACTGATCATCGGATGTAGTAGTACGTGTCCTCACCATTTGTGAGATAATAGATAGACAAAGATTCAGATTTCGAAATTAACAATTCGCACGATATGTGGAATTTCCTAACAGTTTTGTAGCCTCTTGAAGATAAGTACAAATGTCTATGTACCGATCTGCAGGACTCTACTAAACTTGCTTATGACTCATAACACCTACGAATCTTAAACTCTCACACCAACTTGTCACGCCCCCGAAATCCCACCGGAGATAGTCGCGTTATCACCTAGTCCCTATGTCACGACCCTCATTTCCCACCTGAGGATGTCGTGATTGGACCTAGTCTCTAAGACTAGTTAAGCCTAACATCCGCAATACTCTACTGAACTTGCTTATGACTTGTAACACCTATTAATCTACAGCTCTGACAACAACTTGTCACGACTCCAAAACCCCACTGGAGGTAGTCGTGATGGAACCTAGTCCCTATGTCACGACCCTAATTTCCCACCTGAGGATGTCGTAATGGAACCTAGTCTCTCAGACTATGTAGTACTAACATGCATGGATAAATAGAGAAAATAACAGTAGATCTTCAAATTTAAACCAACTAGCTATCATAAAAGAACTCAACAATGCCGCTAACAATAAGTCCAAAAATCCGGTGATACTGAGTCATAAGCTCTACATGGATATACTAAAAGATCCCTAATACATCACTCTCTAAGTAAAGAGTAAGCAGTAGAGAAACAAGGACAGAGGGTGACTTCGACGCATGCGAACGCCGGGCAGGTTTACCTTGAATTCTCCGAATTGAATGCTCTACTCACTAGTGCCTAGCTTGGGTCGAGGTACCTGGATCCGCAAAACAATGTGCATTAGAGTAGTATGAGTAAACCACAATGGTACCCATTAAGTATCAAGCCTAACCTCAGTATAGTAGTGACGAGGCAAGGTCAAGACACCTAATAGGATAAGAAAAAGAAACTGAACAAGTATAGTATAGTCTAATAATGGAAAAAAGGAAAACAAGGCAGTAAATAAATGCAAAAAGATAAGCTAAAACTGAATTTAAAGCAATGAAGGCAACAAGGAAAGGAACACATAATAAGGACATCAAGAAACATACAAATACAAGTGAGGAAAATGAGAGATAACAACAATAATCACAACTGAGCTACCGCCTCGTATTAACATTTCTCAATTTCAATCACTACGTTTATTTATATCACCTTGGGAGCCTTACATTTAGTTTTGAAATTCATTTTTCCCGAAATAGCTACCTGCATTTTAGCCCATCTTATCACACCACGTGGCTTCAAGTACTTCCCCTACTAGTAACATGTGTATCAAGCACACCTTGTCTCAGTGCATGCGTTTCAACCCCTAACCTTATTCCACTGCATGCACATCAATATCACAACTCGCACCACAAGTGCCCATATGCCACAACATGCCATAAAGTCAACAATAAAAATGTTTTCCACAGCAAATAGCATATGGCTCAACCACAGTGTGAACAAGAATATAACAATAACAAAATAAAGGTGAATAGCTCAACAACAGAGATACCTCAACAATTAACAACTTCACCTCAAAATGATAATGGTTTTTAGAAATTCAAAACCAATAACTCAACAAGAACATATTCCATGAAATAGCAACTCCAATTAACTTAGTTCAACAACTAAATAAGTAACAAGACAATAAGAGAAGCAATAACTTCAACTAAAGCATGAAAGTGAAAATAAGTAGTAAGAGGTAGAACAAGTGCTACAATATCAAAATAAGCGTGGGAGAGTAGATAATAAAATGTATGAGTGCATTAGTAATGAAAGAGGTTACAAATTTTAACGACTCAACTAAAGGCATGGAAATAGTCTATATGGCATAAACCGGTCAAATACCACACATGGCCCATGTACCCACTCATCAGCTAGTGCATCCGCTTTCCCACAACACAAAGAGTACAATCAATCCAATCCGAAAGGGTAGCCCCCCCCCCCCCCCCCCACACAAAGTTAGGAAAATATACTTACCTCGAACAAGATAACTCAATTCACTGGTAAGCGTTTTCCGCGAATATTCAACTCCTAACGGCACGAATCTAGCAATAATAACTTAATTCCATAAATACAAATCATAGGAAACTATTTCGAATAATAAAGTTGCAGTCTTTACAGAAAATCAAAAAGTCAATTCAAAACATCGACCCTTGGCTCGCGTCTCGGAGCTTGACAAAACATACAAAATCCGAACACGCATTCAATAAAAAGTCTAACCATACAAAATTTTATCCAATTCTGACCTTAAATCGATCTTCAAATCCTCAAATTATAGCTTATAATGTTTTCATAATATTTTCAAATTTATCAAACTCAAAACACTACTTAAATGATAAAAACAATGATGGATTCGTGAATAATAATCAAATCCTAGTCAAAAACACTTACCCCAACTTTTGGGACTATACACCAGCGAAAATCCATCGCAGGTGTGGCTTTCCATTAAGTCAGGGAAAATCGCTTTTGTGGACCGTTGAGCGAATCAGCGCTAGCACTTCCGTGGAACCAAGCCTCTTATGTGCGTTCGCTTCTACGAAGAAATGACTGCACCTGCGATCACAGCTCGCCCAGCTCCAAACTTGAATTTTGACGAGCGCAAAATACACATTTAAATATGCTCGCTAGTTGAATATAGTATAATAAAATTGTTGCGCCCCTTTCTCTCGCTAAATCGGATTTTTGACATTGACAACTCTTTTAAATGATGATTTATTAAAAGAGAGCGTAACGACCCGAACGGTTGTTCCGAGACTTCTAGCCTCATTTCCCCCATTTCTGCTTCAATATATGTGGTTCAGCTCTTTTATGTTGTGTTGGGTTGGTTGACTCGGGTTCGGAGTGATTATGGAGAGAAATGAGACACTTAGTCTCTTAAGTTTGTTAATTAGTTAGAAAAGTCAACCGGAAGTTGACACATAGTTAAATGATCTTGGAATTGAGTTTTTATGGTTCAGATAGATTCGATAGGTGATTGCAGACTGAGGAGTGGGTTTGTAATGTTATTTGGAGGTCCGTGGTAGAATTAGGCTTGAATTGGATAAAATGGATTTTTGGCGATTTTCGGTCGGTAGTGGAAAATTAGATATCATGGTCGGAATGGAATTCTAGAAGTTGGAATAGGTTCATAGTGATGTTTATGATGTTTGTGCAAAATTTCAGGTAATTCGAACGTTGTTTGGTTGGTTTTGGCATCTTTGACAAATTTCATAAGTTTAGAAATCCTTAGGCTTGAATTTCGGGTTAATTTGGTATTTTGATGTTGTTTTGAGTGATTCGAAGGTTCAACTAAGTATGAACGATGTTACGGGATGTGTTGTCATGTGTGGTTGAGCTGTTTGGTTGAGGTCCCGAGGGCGTCGGGTGTGTTTCGGATGCTCAATTGGTCATGAAACGTTGGCAGATTTTTCGTGTGTTTTGTTGCAGAAGATTTGTTCTTCGCGATCGCGAAGAGGAGGTGGTGATCACGTAGGCTCAATTGGGATTGTGTTAGTGTTATTCTATGCGATCGTAGAGGTTAGGTCACGATCGCGTATGTGTGTGTTGCAGTGCTTCGCGAACACGTGGTCAGGATCGTGTTCTCATAGAAGAGGGTGAGCTGGAGAAAGGTCGAGGCGATTTCTCTACGCGACCGTGTGAAGCTGGTCGCGATCGTGTATGTCTGTGTGATTTAGGTTCGCAGACGCATGGGAGTTTACGTGATCGCATAAATTTATCGAAGTGTAGCATTATTTGTGCTTCGCGATCGCGAGTCTATTTCCGTGATCGGAATGAAGAATTATCTGGGCAAATTTTAAAAGGTTCAAAACGAGGGTTTGAGTTCATAATTCCAAAATTCAATAGAGAGCTCGGGATAAGGCGATTTTAGAGAGGTTTTTCGAAGGAGTGACTGGGGTAAGTGTTCTTTACTTGATTTTGGTCAAATTACATGATCGTGTCTTGACTTTTATCATCTAAGTTGGGAATTTGGGGTGAAATTGGGGAAATTAGGGCTTGAAATTGGAGAGTTGATTTTTTGGATTTGAATGGCATTTTGATGCCGTATTTTGAGGAATTTGATATGGGTAGACTGGTGAGTGAACACGGATTCTATTTTTTAAATTTTGTCACGACCCTAAATCCTAAGTCGGCCGTAGTGGCGCCTATCGTGGAACTAGGCTAGACAACCATTTCAGACTATCATAATATTTCATAATTTCCCAAAATTAGCAGATTTTAAAACAACAAAAAGAGATGAACAATTTATACACTTTCCTAAAACCTGGAGTCAACTGTCATGAGCCTCTAAGACTGTAAGTACAATGTACAACACAGTGACTTGCTACTACAAAAGCCTGAAGTACAAAAGACAAAAAACTATTGTTGGTTGATTTCCCAATGCACACGCAAGTGTACGTGGTCGACAAGTAATATAGGATTTTAAGTCCAGATATCGTACCCACAGGGACTTGTGATTAACTATCCACTAAACTAAACTCAAACAAATATTTAACTAGAATTAATCTAAAATAGTAAATCAAAAGATTAAATAGACAACTAACTTAAAGATGAATTCAAGGTAAATTGATATTCTAGAGTTATGGGTTGTTAAACAATCACGTTGAGTTTTCGACCTAAATCTTCTAATCAGGTTTATTGATTGACGAGGTTAATATTGCTCGTAGCCTTCTCCCGAAGTACAACTCGCCTATTCAAGTTAACCTAATGCCTATATTCCTATGGAATCAGGATTAACAAGAACGCATTAATAATTCCCGTATAATAACCAAGCAAGGCGATTAGGTATATTCCTATCCTAACCGCGATTCGTAGATAGTAGTCAATTGTGATCTTCATCTACCCAATCTTATATGCAATCTAGAATTCCCTCTCCCGAGTTCAACCCTAGATTCGTAGATAGTAGTCAATTGATGATCAAGCAATTGAATAATTAAGCACAAGATTGAATAAACAAACCAATTAAGATAAACAATAAGAATAATTCAAGCTTCAACTACAACGTTCATGTAACACCCAATACTCTAGAACTAATAAACTATAAAACTAAAAGAAGAGAAGAGAAGAAAAACTAAGTAGAATCCTCCGTCAAGAGTCCTCTGTCGAATCCCCCTGTCCAAAGTTTGCATAAGCCCCTCAATGTGATGTTTTTGGGTCTATTTATATGTTTAGAATGAACCCTAAACGTCTCAAAGACTTCTATTCTAACTTGGAAACACTTAAAACCCGTCAAAACTCGATTTCTGGCCGTCCAGGGACCTTGGCGTTTCAGCCCAAATGCCTGGGTAAGGCTAGGCAGCCCCTGGCGTTAGGGCTCTAACGCCTGGCTAACGCCAGGCTGGGTCAGGCTGTTTGGCTCTGTCGCCTGGCTATCGTCCGGCCGTCCCTTTTCGCGTATTCTTCGACGTATTTGCATCTGTTTAGCCCCGTTTCCATTTCAAATTCACCTACACATAAAATAAACCCTATTAGGCACATACGACGTGTATTTTATCATTAAAGCTCATAAAATGCAAGGTATATAATGCTTAAAATCATGAATTCTAGCCACTCATCAACTATGCACTAAGGAAAGGAAAAGAGGTGAGCTGGGGACGCTGAGCAGCTACCTCGATCCTTGAACAAACTCCAGGCGCGTACGAAAATCAACTAGTGAGATGGTCCAGTACCTGGATCTGC
This sequence comes from Nicotiana knightiana, assembly GCA_005239525.1. Lineage (NCBI taxonomy): Eukaryota > Viridiplantae > Streptophyta > Magnoliopsida > Solanales > Solanaceae > Nicotiana > Nicotiana knightiana. The sequence continues at coordinate 133,671 of ML427579.1, forward strand.
ACACATAGGTGCAGGGAGTAACGTGAGTACGCCAACTCAGTAAGTAATCAAAGTAACTAAAAACTTGAGTGTAGTGACGAGTATTTATAAATCATGTAAAGCAATATAATGAGGAACAGATGAAATGAATAAATCAAGTAAGGAATATACATTCTCAATACTTCATAAAACTTAAGTTTCCGTCCCATAACTATCCTAACATACTCAGTGCTCCGCCTATCACATATATATTGCTGCGGCGTGCAGCCCGATCCCTAACTATCCTCACATACTCGGCTCTCGGCCTGACTCAGTCATCCTCACAAGCCACTTGGGACTCAACTCAAAATACTTTTCAGAGTTTTCAAAATAGTGTGATAACATTGAAAATAACAAACAAGTAGGAAACATGACTAAGTTCACAATTGTTCTATCAGGATAGTGTGAGAATAGTGTAAAAGTACCTCTGAGGGTCTAAACAGGTCGGCACGAGGCTCCAAACATGGCTCACAACCCATAAATAAGTATACATTTCTAAAATACAAGATATCACAAGGTTTCAAATCGAATACGAGACTCAATAGTCGCTATGGGACGAACCAGTTCACAATCCCTATTGGTGCACGCCCCCACGCTCGTCACCTAGCATGTGCGTTACCTCATTTACAAAAACAAAATCAAATAATGGGTGTCATACCCTCAAGTCTAGAGTTACAATCGTTACTTACCTCAAAACAGCCCAAAAGCTACTCCGCGATTCTCTTGCCCCTCGAATTGATTCCCAAATGCTCTGAATCTAACCAAAACCAGATTAACATCATCAACAAATGGTAGCAGAACAAAACCCAATCGAAAGATATAATTTTAAGCACAATTCCCAAAATTGGCCAAACCCGAGCCCCATGGCCACGTCTCGGAATTCGATTAAAAATACAAAACTAGAATCCTCATTCCCTTACGAGTCTACCCATACCAAATTTACCAAAATATGACCTCAATTTCCCACTAAAAACACCAAAAGAATTTTCCAAATTTTCCTCCCATTTTTTCCAACTTTTCTACTTTAATTCCTCAAATTGCATGGTGAAAATCAATACAATTTCATGAAATTGAACCAAAAATGATTGAACAACACTTACCACAAAAACCCCACTGAATACCTCATCCAAAATCTCCTTTCCTCGAGCTCTCTAATGGAAAAACAAGTTATGGCCTAGAACCCCCGAATTTAGAACTTAAAACTGTCTGCCCAAGCCTCTTTCATCACTGCGACCGCGGAAGCTCCCACGCGATCGCGAAGAACAAATTTTCTGCCCCATCAAATTACATTACGCCGCAGACATCCACACGTGATCGCGATTCAGCCCGATCACGCGCCCTTCAACTCTATGCGAACGCGAACAACACCACGCGATCGCACTGCACAACAACCTCACACTCACGCGATCGCGACCTGCACCACGCGATCACATATAACAAAAATCTTCCATCCCCATCTAGGCATACGCAATTGCAAACATTCTCCCGCGATCGCATAGAAGGAAACCAGAAACTCACACCATCAAAAATCTGCCGAGTTTTTAAGCCAATAGTTGGTTTGTTAACCACCCGAAACACACTCGAGGCCCTCGCGACATCAACCAAATGTACGAACATAACCCATAACATCATTTAAACTTAGTCTAGCCTTCGAAACACCAAAAACAACACAAAAAGACCAAAATCACATCAAATTCAAGCCTATGAACTTTGAAACTTCTCAATTTCACCAATGATGCTGAAACGGCTCAAAACACATCCGATTGACCTGAAATTTTGCACACATATCCAAAATGATATTATGAACCTGTTCCAACTGTCGGAATTCCATTCCGACCGTGATAGCCTATTTTCCACTGCCGACCGAAAATCACCAAAAACTAACTTTTGCCAATTCAAGCCAAATTCTACACCGGACCTAAAAACTTCATTCCTAACACACTCCTAAGTCCCAAATCACCTAACGAAGCTACCCGAACCATAAAATCTGCATTCCGAAAACGTACACCAATAAGTCAACTCCAGTTGGCTTTTTCAACTATTAACCTACTTTAAGAGACTTAGTGTCTCAGTTCTCACCACGACCACTCCGAACCCGAACTAACCGACCCAACATACATAAACAGGCTAAGCAACATACTATAAAGCATAAACGGGGGAAACAGGGCTAATCTCATGAAATGACCTGCCGGGTCGTTACATCCTCCCCCTCTTAAACAAACTTTCGTCCTCAAACGGGTCTAGAAACATACCTAGAGTCTCGAATAAGTGAAGATATCTGCTCTGCATCTCCCTCTCAATTTCCCGGGTGGCATCCTCCACCGGCTGTCCTCTCCACTGAACCATCACTGAAACTATATCCTTAGACCTCAACTTTCTGACATGACGACCCAAAAGAGCCATTGGCTCTACCTCATGTGACATATCACCCTCGAGTTGAACCGTGCTGAATTCCAAAACATGATACGGGTCACAAACATACTTTCGGAGCATCGAAACATGGAACACCGGATGAATACTCCATAAGTTGGGAGGAATGACAAGCCTATAAGCCACCTCCCCAATCATCTTAAGCACCTCAAAAGGACCAATAAACCGGGGACTCAGCTTTCCCCTCTCCCCGAACCCCATAACACCCTTCATGGGTGACACATTCAGCAGCACCTTCTCCCAACGCATCCTGAACCTAGTATGTGCCCAATAGCCTAGCCTCGCCCGGCTCAAACCAACCAACCAGAGATATGCACCACCTATCATATAAGGCCTCATACGGAGCCATTTGGATACTCTACTAGTAACTATTATTATATGCAAACTCCGGGACTGGCAGAAACTGGTCACATGAACCTCCAAAACCAATGACACATGCATGCAACATATCCTCTAAAATCTAAATAGTACGCTCCGACTGCCCGTCAATCTGAGGATGAAACGTTGTGCTCAACTCAACATGAGTACCTAAATCCCTCTGCATGGCCCTCCAAAACTGAGAATTGAACTGAGTACCTCTGTAAGAAATGATAGAAACTGGAAGCCCATGCAATCGGTCAATCGCCATGATGTAAATCTCGGCTAACCGATCCGAAGAATAAGTAGTACCAATAGGAATGAAGTGTGCGGACTTGGTCATCCGATCCACAATAAACCATATATCATCAAACCTCCTTGAAGTCCGTGGAAGTCCAACTACGAAGTCTATAATGATTCGCTCACACTTCCACTCGGAATATCCAATCTCTGAAGCAATCAAACTGGTATCTGGTGCTCATACTTGACCTGCTGACAGTTGAGACATCGAGCCACAAACTCAACAATATCTCTCTTCATCCGCCTCCACCAATAATGCTATATTGGATCCTGATACATCTTTGTGGCACCCGGATGGATGGAATACCACGAACTATGGGCCTCAACTAGAATCAAACCTCGAAGTCTAATTCTCGAGGTATCACAGTAAATTGTATAAGAACCTAAACCCGTAGGAAAAACCAACATCGGAGATGTAGTCAAAGCTAACTTGAGATTCTGAAAGCTCTCTTCACACTCCTCAGTCCACCTGAACTGAGCACCTTTCTGGGTCAGTTTTGTCATTGGTGTTGCAATATATGAAAATCCCTCTACGAAACGGTGATATTTACCTGCCAAACCAAGGAAACTGCGAATCTCGATAGCTGATGTCGGTCTAGGCCATCTCTGCACCGCCTCTACCTTCTTCGGATCAACCTGAATATGCTCACTGGACACCATGTTCCCCAAGAATGCTACTGAATCATGCCAGAACTCACACTTCAAAAATTATGCATATAATCTATTCTCTCGCAAGGTCTGAAACACAAATCTCAAATAATTCTCATGATCCTCCCGAGATTGGGAATACACCAAGATATCATCAATAAACATAATGACGAAAGAATCTAGAAAAGGCTGGAATACACTATGCATCAAGTGCATAAAGGCTGATGGGGCATTGGTCAGCCTGAATGACATAACCAGAAACTCTCAATGACCATATCTAGTCCTGAAATCAGTCTTCGAAATGTCTGGCCGGAACGCAAGTCAATCTTGGAAAATACCATGGCACCCTGCAACTGATCAAACAAGTCATCTATAAGAGGCAAGGGATACAAGGTCTTCACTGTAACCCTGTTCAGCTGCCAATAATCAATACACATACGCATAGAACCGTCCTTCTTCTCTACAAACAACAACAGTGCACCTCAAGTTGACATACTAGGCCAATGAACCCCTTATCTAGGAGTTCCTAAAACTGTTTCTTTAATTCTTTTTGCTTCGTTGGTGCCATACGATAAGGTGGAATAGAAATAGGCTGAGTGCCTGGCACCAGGTCAATACCAAAATCAATGTCCCTGTCAGGTGGCATGCCTAGCAGGTCTACAGGAAACACATCCGGAAAGTCACAGACCACAAGAACCGAATCAATAGTGGGAGACTCACCACTGACATCCCTCACAAAAGCCAGATACGATAAACACCCCTTCTCAATCGTACACTAAGCCTTCGGGTAGGAAACCACCCTGCTAGGCACGTACTCAGAAGAACCTCTCCACTCAACCCGCGGACATCCTGGCATAGCTAAGGTCACGGTCTTAGCGAGACAATCAAGAATATCATGACACGGAGATAACCAATCCATACCCAATATCACATCAAAATAGACCATACTAAGTAACAGTAGGTCCACTCGAGTCTCCAGACCCCCAATAGATATCACACAGGACCGATACACACGGTCCACAAGAATAGTATTGCCCACCGGAGTCGACACATGAACAGATGTAACTAAAGACTCACGGGGCATATCCAGAAAATGGGTGGTGAAATAACTGGAGCTGAAGTCGAAGGCTGGCTCCTCAGCTGAGATGGGCCTCCAAGAGGATGAGGACACTGCCTCCTCATATGCCCGAACTACCCGATCCACGAGGCCTCTTGGCATCCCTCTCTACCCACTCCTGGCGATGAACCGACTCAATATCTCGAGCAGTATCAACAACCTGCTCGAAGGTAGCACCTGACACTCTCTCCCGAGTCATGAAAAGGCAGAGCTAGTAAGTGAGGCCATCCACGAACCTCCTAATCCTCTCCGTATCAGTAGGGACCAACTGGGTGGCATGACAAGCCAACTCTGAAAACCGCATCTCATACTGCATCACTGATAGCTCCCCCTGACGCAGCTGCTAAAAATGCCTGTGCTGCTTCTCCCTGTGAGACCGGGGTACATACTTCTCCAAGAAGATAGTGGAGAACTGCTGCCAGGTGAGTGGTGCTGAACCAACAGGCCTACGCCTCTCAAAAGACTCCCACCAAGTGAAAGCAGCACCAGAAAACTGAAAAGTAGCAAATGAGACCCCACTGGTCTCCAAAATCCTAGCAGTACGCAGCATTCGCTGACACTTATCCAAAAAACACTAGGCATCCTCTCCCTCACCACTACTGAATGTCGGAGGCTGAATTCTACTAAACCTCTCCAGCCTACGCTGCTCATCATCTATCATAGCTGGAACCACGAAGTCCCGAACTGGGGCAACCGACTAGGCTGGAACCGCCCCCGGTGTCTGATGGCCCTGAGTAACCTGCTCAGGTGTCCGAGCAATTGGAGTCTTACTGCCTCCCCCGGCCTGAGAAGTAGCAGCAACTACCTCAGCAAGGGTTGTACACACAGTCAAGACGTGAGCCAACGTCTCCTGAAGACCCGGAATAACAATAGACACTGCCGGTGCCTGAGCCTGTCCCGCTGGAGCGTCTGTGGCGAGAACCTGATCTTGAATAGTAGGGGGATCAACTGGTACTTCCCTGGGTGCTACACGGGCTGGCCCCTACCTCTACCACGACCTCAATCGCAGACTCAACGTCTCGCCTGTCTAGCCGGTGGTTGATCACCCTGATCAGTAGCGCGAGTCCTCACCATCTGTGAGAGAATGAAACAACAGAAGTTTATATTTCAAGAATCAATGAATGGCACGATAGAATTCAAGAAAATGGGATTGTTCCTAAGGGTTCGACAGCCTCTCAAAGATAAGTACAGACGTCTTCGTACCGATCCGCAAGACTCTACTAAACTAGCTCATGACCGGTGAGTCCTATGTAACCTAGGCTCTGATACCAACTTGTCACGACCCCAAATCCTAAGTCGGTCGTGATGGCACTTTTTGTGGAACTAGGCTAGCCAACCATTTCATACTATCATAATATTTCACAATTTCCCAAAATTAGCTGATTTTATAAAAGCAAAAAGAGATGAAGAATTTATACACTTTCCCAAAAACTGGAGTCAACTGTCATGCGCATCAAAGACTGTAAATACAATGTAAAACAAAGTGACTTGCTACTACAAAAGCCTGAAGCATAAATGACAAAAACTATGCACTGAGGAAAGGAAAAGAGGGGAGATGGGGACTCTGAGCACCTACCATGATCCTCGAACAAACTCCAGGCGCGTACGAAAATCAGCTAGTGAGATGGTCTGGTACTTAGATATGCACACAGAGGTGTAAGGACTAACGTGAGTATGCCAACTTAGTAAGTAATAAAAGTAATTAAAAACTTGAGTGTAGTGACGAGCATTTATAAATCATGTAAATCCATATAATGAGGAGCAGTGGAAATGAATAAATCAAGTCAGGTCTACATTCCAAATATTTCATAAAACTCCAGTTTCCATTTAAAAATCTCGTATAAAAACATTTATCCAACGTTTATCATCAGAGGTTCAGTGTAAAGAAGAGTGAAAATAGCATTTTCATAAAATATAAGCCCCTCGGGCATAGTATCACTCAGAAATAAAGCCTCTCGGGCAATCGTGACTCCACTATCAGTAACTCATGCTCACACTAGACACTCGTACTCAACAAGTACCATGAATACACATGACTGTTGCGGTGGGTAGGCCGATCCAACACATATACATCTATATATATATACTGTTGCGGGGTGCAGCCCGATCCATATAATAGTCGACTGCGCGCACTAGGGTGTACAGACTCCGGAGGGGCTCCTACAGCCCAAGCGGTATATTTGCTACGGCGTGCAGCCCGATCCAATATGTACATTGCTGCGGCATGCAGTCCGATCCATATATAACACATATTGGTGCGGCGTGCAGCCCGATCCATATATAATCTATATTGCTCCGGTGTGCATCCCAACATATTTCTGTGGTGTGCAGCCCGTCCCATAACTATCATCACATACTCGGCACTCGGCCTATCACATATATATTACTGCGGCATGCAGCCCGATCCATAACTATCCTCACATACTCGGCATTCGGCCTGACTCAGTCATCCTCCCTAGCCACTTGGGCAATTCGTCTCAACTCACGGGACTCAGCCCAAAATACTTTTCAGAGTTTTCCAAATAGTGTGATAACAGTGAAAATAACAAGTAGGAAACATGACTGAGTTCACAATTGTTCTATTAGGATAGTGTGAAAATAGTGTAAAAGTACCTCTGAGGGTATAAATAGGTCGGCACGAGGCCCCAAAGATGGCTCTTAGCCCATAAACAAGTATAAATTTCTAAAATACAGGATATCGCAAGCTTTCAAATCGAATACGCGGCTCAATAGTCGCTACGGGATGAACTAGGTCACAATGCCTTTCGGTGCACACCCCCATGCTCATCACCTAGCATGTGCGTTACCTCATTTGCCAAAATAATATCATATAACGAGGTGTCATACCCTCAGGTCTAGAGTTACAATCGTCGCTTACCTCAAAACAGCCCAAACGCTACTATGCGATGCTCTTGCCCCTGGAATTTGCTCCCAAATGCTCCGAATCTCACCAAAACCAGATTAACATCATCAATAAATGCTAACGGAACAAAACCCAATCGAAAGATATAAATTTTAAGCACAATTCCCAAAATTGGCCAAAACCGAGCCTCGAGCCCCGGGCTCACATTCTGGAATTAGATAAAAATAAAAAAACTAGAATCTTCATTCCCTTACTAGTCTACCCATACGAAATTTACCAAAATCCGACCTCAATTGCCCACTCAAAACACCAAAAGAATTTTCCAAATTTTCCTCCCATTTTCCCCAACTTTTCTACTTTAATTCCTCAAATTGCACGGTGAAAATCAAGAAAATTTCATGAAATTGAACAAAAAATGATTGAATGACACTTACCACAAGGAACCCACTGAAAAGCTCGTCCAAAATCTCTTTCCCCCGAGCTCTCTAATTGTTACACCCCATGTTTTCGTACGTGAGAGTACATCGTAAGTCAATTGATGTAAGCTCAGAAATAAGATTATATCTGATGGAATATATAGTAAGTAAATCATGTTACATTGGAGGTTACAAATATTAAAGATCATGAATAACGAGTACCAAGAGGGTTGGAAAGTTTAGAAGCAAAACTAATTGAAGAAAATAAGTTTCCTCGAAAGTAGACGAGTTTGGAATGTTATAACATGCACTTTAGGGTGAGACTATGGTAAATTACATGATAAAGAGGTTATTCTGTGAGTTAATTTTTATCTTATTATAGTTGTGTTCTACATTTTGAAGTCAAGCAAGTTGTGGAACAAAAGTCAGCAAAGGTCTTCACAAGTTACACTCATAATGTGCTTAAAATTAGGTCAAATGTAACTTAGATTTTCTCCCAATATACTGTGAAATATTGGATGACGTACCAACAAAATTTATTATCTATGAGTTTAGTTTCTAATGCATTAAACAGTTCATCGATAAGACGTAGGAGTAGAGAGATATTTGCAGTTTCGCGAGACTGCGCAGACATCATAAATGACAAGTAGGTGGATCACTAGAGCTATTTTTAGCTATACATTTCATGTGCTATATGAAGTCTTATTGGGACATATAATATACCAAATTGAAGTTCTCGGAATTTAGTTTCCAACTCTCTTAACCGTTCATTCATACGACATCAGGATAAAAAGATATAAGCGTCGGAAGATGGACCAATCCTAGGGTGCCAAGCTAGCACCTCTTTGACTTTGCCAAACTTGACATATATAAACCTTAGGTCGTCTTTCTCTTCATTATTCAGCATAAAACGACTAGATAACACCCATAAACATAACCTCAAGCTATCTTCTAGGTTTTCAAAGAAGATTATCATTCCGGGCAAGAAATCGAAAAGCAATAACATCAAAATGATCCCTACGACGTAAGTGTCATTATACCGCCTCTCCTTTTTCTTTGTAGTTGGAGTTTTGGAAGGTACTTAGTAGTTAAGAAAATTCTAACATCTGTCTTTAAGTATTTAAACATCAAGGAAGGTTGATAAAGATGTGTCGTAATAGTTAGAACTCACGGGAAGGTGATCGGAAGCTATGAGTTCGAGTTATTTGACTTGTAGCAGACTGTTTTGTGTTGTTGTTTGGATGCGTGTTTTACTACTGTTTCTTGGTATTTTGGAGGAGGAAGAGTTTGGAGAAACACGATATATATGTAGGGTTGTGAGCTGGTCGTTCGTTGTAACATTTCCGGGTCGTTTGACACGACTATGGTGGTGTCTTATGTGTGAAGTGATTAGGTTGTATGTGGACTGTTTTGGGAGGCTCAATATGATTACTATTGATGTTGTTTGGGCTGTTTGGTGATTTTTTTAACTTGTGTGATGTCATATAAATAGGGTAGGTTCTGTCCGTTTCATCGTAAAATAGGTTGTGGTCGATACATAATAGATATGACGCTTAAACGATAACTATAATGTCGTTTCTCTTATTGTAGATTAAGGAGTTGTGACATTTGCGTAGCTTGATGTTGGGGCAGTATATACAAGGTATGTGAGGCTATCCCTTTACTTATTTTGCACGACTCTGATTGTACATAATGCAATGAACGAGCTTCCAAAGATACTGTACTCTTAGAAGCTAGCAGTACTTTACATTGTTTCCCTTCTTATGGAACAATTGATGTTGAGGTTGCTTGTCTTATTCTTATGTTATCAATGTTGTTGGTACTTCCTGATTCTTACAAGATTCTTGATGAAGAGTTATCCATAAAGATGTGTACGGAAAATATCGACCTTACGTCGCTCCGAATGTTCAGAACATGATTCCAATGAGTCCTGCATCCATTATATATATGTATCTATTTTACTCTAACGAGCCGCGCTATAGTCGGCTGGGTATGGCACCTATTGTGCAACTAGTGATTATTTGGGTTTACCGAGTCCTCTTTGAGGCCGGGTATGTTATGATGATGATGATGCCCACAGAGGCAAATTTTCTATGATGATGATGATGATGATGCCCACAAAGGTGGATGTTTAAAAAGATTATGTGTATATATGTATCATGCATTTCACGTTAATGTCTCTTAGAAGCACTCAGATGCTACATGTTGTATCTCCTACATCTCTCTTTACATTACTGTTCTTATTTATGCTTTCCTGCCTTACGTACTCAGTACTTTATTCGTACAGACGTCCTTTTATTTGTTGACACTGCATGTCGTGCTACAGGTCCTGATAGACAGGTAGACAAAGCTCTCCCACCACAATAGGCTTTCCAGTTCAACGGTTATAGGCGAGATCCCTTCTGAGGACTTGCCGTGATCTTCGTATGCATTTTTGTTGTAGATATTATGGGTATGTCGGGGCCCTGTTCCGGCTGTGTTTCCTTACTTATGGTCTTTTAGAGGCTCATAGACAGGTGTAGACTCATGTATAGTTTGGTTTGCGTTGTTGGCTAATTTTTGTTGAATAGTCTTTCAAGGAAGCGTTGTAGCTCGTACCTTTTTTGTATTTTCTTAGCAATCGTGTCGTCCCATGTTATGTATGTTCATGATCCAATCCTCCATTTATATGATCTCGCTATCCCTTTAAGATAATAAGAAGGTTAGATAAAATGTACGTTGGTGCTCAGCAAGTATAGCTCGGGTGCTAGCTCACTATTCTATACCATCCAGGGAAGGCCAATGTGGTGGTCGATTCCTTGAGTCACCGAGAAGAGAGTTTGGAGAGTCTAGCATATCTTCCAGTAACAGAGAGACCTTTATCACTTGATGTTCAGGCCTTAGCGGGCCAATTTGTGAGATTGGATATATCGGAGCCTAGTCGAGTATTGACTTGCGTAGTCTCCAGGTCTTCTCTTTATGATCGTATCAGAGAGCGCCAATATGATGACCCACTTGCTTGCTCTTCAGGAAAGGGTCTGGCGAGGTAATGCCAGAGATGTATTTATTGGTGATGATGGTGTGATGAGGATACAGGATCGGATATGTGTGCCTAATATAGATGGGCTTCGGGAGTTGATTCATGAGGAGGCCCACAGCTCGCAGTATTCCATCCATCCAGGTGCAGCGAAGATGTATCAGGGTCTGAGATAACATTATTGGTTGAGGCAGATGAAGAATGATATCGTCAGATTTGTAGCTCGGTGTCTCAATTGTCAGTATGTCAAGTATTGCACCAGAGACTAGGTGTATTCCTTTAGAGGTTGGACATTCTTCAATGCTATTTGGGTTATCGTGGATCGGCTGACCAAGTCCGCGCACTTCATCCTGTTGGTACTACTTACTCTTCGGAGCTGTTAGCTACGATTTATATCCGGGAGATAGTGCGGCTGCATTGTGTTCCAGTTTCCATCATTTCTGATAGAGGTAGTCAGTTCACATCGCAGTTTTGGAGGGCCGTGCAGAGAGAGTTGGGTACTCAAGTCGAGTTGAGCATAACTTTTCACCCTCAGACGGACGGGTAGTTTGAGCGCACTATTCATATGTTGGAGGACATGTTACGCGCATGTCTCATTTATTTTGGGGGTTCATGAGACCAATTTATGCCACTCGGGGAGTTTGCATATAATAATAATTATTAGTCGAGTATTCAGATGGCTCCGTACGAGGCTTTATATGGAAGGAGGTATAGATCTCTGGTCGGTTGGTTTGTACCGGTGAGGCTAGACTCTTGGGTACAGATTTGGTGCAGGATGCTTTAGATAAGGTGAAGTTGATTCAGGAGCAGCCTCGCACGGTGCAGTCTAGGCTGAAGAGCTATGCGGACAGGAAGGTCGGTGATGTATCATTCAGGGCTAGGGAGAAGGGCTGAAGGTATCACTCATGAAGGGTGTTATGCATTTTGGGAAGAGGCGCAAGTTGAGACCCCAATTCATTGGGCCTTTTGAGGTGCTTCAAAGGGTAGGGGAGGTGGCTTATAGTCTTGCTTTTCCACACAGCTTGTCAAATGTTCATCTAGTGCTTCACGTTTCCATGCTTCGAATGTATGTTGGTGACCCATCCCATGATTTGGACTTCAACATGGTTCAGTTAGAGGGTAATATGACTTATCTTATTGAGCCATTGGCTATTTTGGACGGCAGGTCCGAAGGTTGAGGTCAAAGGATATAGCTTCAGCTAAGATGCTATGGGAAGGAAGCCGGTGGAGGAGGCTACCTGGGAGACCGTGTGGGATATGCGGAGCATATATTCACACATATTTGATACTCCAAGTATGTTTCTAGACTCATTCAAGGACGAATGTTTGTTTAAGAGGGGGAGAATGTAAAGACCAATCGATCGTTCCGAGAGTTCTAGCCCTGTTTTCCCCATTTCTGCTTCATTATGTATGGTTCAGCTCTTTTATGTTGTGTTGGGTTGGTTGGCTTCGGTTTGGAGTGATTGTGGAGAGAAATGAGACACTTAGTCTCTTAAGTTGGTTAATTAGTTGGAAAAGTCAACTGGAAGTTGACACATAGGTAAATGATCTCGGAATTGGGGTTTTATGGTTCGGATAGCTTTATTAGGTGATTTCGGACTTAGGAGTGGGTTCGTAATGTTATCCGGAGGTCCGTAGTAGAATTAGGCTTGAATTGGCAAAAAGGGATTTTTTTGCGATTTTCGGTTGGCAGTGGAAAATTAGATGTCAGGGTCGGATTGGAATTTCGAAAGTTTGAATAGGTTCGTAGTGTCATTTTTGATGTGTGTGAAAAATTTCAAGTAATTCGGATGTGGTTTGGTTGTTTTTTGCATCGTTGGCGAGCTTCGGAAATTTAGAAACCCTTAGGCTTGAATTTCGTGTTAATTTGGTATTTTGATGTTGTTCTGAGCAATTCGAAGGTTTGACTAAGTATGAACGATGTTATGGGATGTGTTGGCATGTTTGGTTGAGGTCTTGAGGGCCTTGGGTGTGTTTCGGATGATCAACGGGTCATTTTTGGACTACAAAGGTTGGCATATTTTGTGGTGTTTTGTTACAGAAGATTTGTTCTACGCGATCGCGAAGAGGAGGTCGCGATAATCAAGGCTTAATTGGGCTTGTGTTGGTGTTATTCTATGCGATCATAGAGGTTAGGTCGTGATCTCGTATGTGTGTGGTGCAGTGCTTCGCGAACGCGTGGCCAAGGTCGTGTTCGGATAGAAGAGGGTGAGCTCGGGAAAGGTCGAGGCGATTTCTCTACGCGACCGCGTGAAGCTGGTCGCGATCGCGTAGGTCTGTGTTGTTTAGGTTTGCGAACACATGGGAGTTTACGCAATCGCATAAGGTTATCGAGGGGTACATTATTTGTGATTCACAATCGCGAGGCTATTTCTGCGGTTACGATGAAGAATTATCTGGGCAGCTTTTAAAAGGTTCAAAATGAGGGTTTGAGTTCATAATTCAAAAATTCAATAGAGAGTTCGGGAGAAGGAGATTTTAGAGAGGTTTTTAGAGGAGTGATTGCGGTAAGTGTTCTTCACTTGATTTGGGTAAAATTCCATGATTGTGTCTTGATTTTTATCATCTAAGTTGGGAATTTGGGGTGAAATTGAGGAAATAAGGGCTCGAAAGTGGAGAGTGGATTTTTGGGATTTGAATGGCCGTTTGATGTCATATTTGAGGAATTTGATATGGTAGGCTCGTGAGTGAACAAGGATTCTAGTTTTGTAATTTTTTCGGATTCCGAAATGTGGTCTTGGGGGTTGGGTTTAACCAATTTCGTGATTTGTGGTTCAATTTGATAAATTTTATGTGTGCTTTGTTCCTTTAGCATATATTAATGATATAATACTGATTTTGGTTAGGTTCAGCGCGATTTGTGGCCGATTCGAGCGGCAAAGGAATTTCGAAGTAGATTTTTGTCTGGTTTGAGGTCAGTAATGATTGTAAATCTTGTCCTGAGGGTATGAAACCGCGGATTATACATCGTTTCACCATTATGAAGTAGCACACATGCTAGATGACGAGTGTGTGGCGTGCATCGTTGGGGATTGTGACTTGGTATGTCATGTATCAACTATTAAGTTGCGTATTTGAATGGAAGCTATATGATATATTGTCTTTTGGAAAGTATTATTATGTTTTTGGGTTTAAGGCCATATTTGGGCCTCGTGCCAAGGTGTTTGGACCCTTTGGGGGCTTTTTTAGTAATATTTCCTCATTGTTTTGCTTTAAGATCAGAACTCAGTCATGCTATGTTTTTCTGATTTCATAACTCAGTCTTATTTACTCCGTTTTGATGCATAAAATGATATTTTTGGGTTGAGCACCCTGTTTTATTGATATCCCGAGGGGCTTGAGAGGTTTCTGACTGAGTGGCGCCGAGGGCCTGTGTTGTGAGGATATCATGGGATCAGGCTGTGCGCCGCAGCATGTTGTACTCATATATGATATATGAGAGGCGGAGGTCCTGATTGATTACGCCACGAGATGGCTAGTTATAGAGCTTGGGTTGTAGGAGCCCCTCCAGAGTCTGTACACCCCCTGAGAACGCGGGTGTCCTTAGTGAGCGATATGATGTTTCCCGAGGGGCTGTTCTTGTTTCATGATGTACTCGAGGGGCTGATTACGAGTGATTGTGAGGTTGCCCGGTGGGCTGATTTTGAGGATGTTATGCGCGAGGGGCGGTTTATGATACATGTTTTGCTCGAGGGGAAATTTATGATATTCATCACTTTTACTCTAAACATCGCTGAAACTCTTTTGAAACTGTTGGAAAAATATCTTCAAATGATTTTTACTGAAATTTTGTTTTAAGCGAGAGGATTTGACTTATATACTGTTATGAAGGCATGTTGTACTTACTGTGATTTCATGGCGTGGATTTATGTGTTTCTTACTACTCAGTCTTTATTTACATTTATACTTACTGATTTGGCATACTCACATTACTCCCAGCACTTTGTGTGCACATCCAGGGATTTCTGGACGTGATAGTGAGCGATGATTCTTCCATCCTTCGCGGATACTCGGAGTCGGCAAGGTATCTACAAGGAAATCGCAGCCTTGCTCTTCTCCCTCTTATCTTCCTCAGAATATATTAGTTTTTTTTTTCAGACTGTAATAGTCTTAGTTTTTTTCGGATAGTCCTTAGTAGATGCTCGGGACTTGTCACACCCTGATGTCGGGCTTTTGTTTCTTTCTGCACTTGTTATTTAAACTTATGCTATTAAGTTTTTATTAATTAATGTTTTAAAAAGACCTTTATTATGAAGTGTCGAATCATTCTGAAAATGCGTCGGCTGTCCTAGTTCCATGATAGGCGCCATCACGACCGGGTGGTTTGGGGACAGAGAGTTTCCACCTAACGGATTATGGTGCGTTAAGGCACTTATTTATAAATGACTCGGGTTTACTAGTTGTTTCACCAAAGATTGGGTAAGGCACTCCTCGAGGTCCACAACGGTGGGTCCTAACCGAACTCAAATCATGTGAATTAGTCTAAGAGAAAAGAAACAATTTGGACAAGGAAAGAACTATTTTAATAGAAATGGGGGGGGGGGGG